>ML120670.1:19352-35394 GCA_003788595.2 Choiromyces venosus 120613-1
TGAGGGCTATGCACGCTCCGCGCCCTCTACTTTCCTCGTTCTTAAAAAATTACCACATTCGGCCATCCCAAAACTCCAAACTTTTGGGTGTCAACCACCTCGACACACCAAATTTTGCTTCACGCTTAGGCTTCACCTATAAGCGACCCCACCCCAACTCCACCAAAGCTGGTCACTATGACTGACTCAAGGTCCTCCTCCCAAGCCTCAAAGCGCTCGCACCCCTATGCCTGGGGTGAGCAATCCCCCGCTGTCAATCCCACCCCCCAGGAACTCGGTGGTGACTCTAGAACCTCCACTCCGGCCGGCCTTGACCCTAATCTCCCCGTACTCCGAGACCTCTGCAATGAGGTTTTCCCCCAAGTCAGTATCGACCTGACGTCTATCCCCCCCCTCTCCAACGACAGTCTCCAGGACCTTTCCACTGGAGAAGCCTTTATTATCCCTCTCCTCTGTAAGATCCTCCAGGGCGTCGGCCACCTAGGCAACCGTATCGCCAGACTGGAGGCCCGACCCTCACCACCTGCCCCCCCCCAACCAGAAGGCCCCCAAGGCCCCCCGTCTAAGGAGTTTGTGGCCCCCAAGGCCTCCTTCGACGACCTCTCCCTGCGAGTCATGGCCCAGGCCAGTGCCCCCTCCCACCTGCCTCCCCCCCCCATCCCAAGCCGCTCTCGGCCTTCACAGCCCCGGCGCCAAGCCCCTCCCACTGCGCCACCTGCGCCAGCCCCGGCAGCCACTAGTGGCTTCGACTGGGACCTCCCCCATTTCGACTCCGTGCTTAAACAGTGGTATGGCGACCCCAAGGCCCGGGCAGTTAAGTATCCCAGGTCGTGGGAAGCTAAGGAATACCGCAAGGGCAAGTATAACTTCTCGACCTTCCTCCCTGGTACGGAACACCCCAACTACAAGAAGGAGGTGTCCCACCAACCCCAACCTGCCACCTATGCTTCTGCTGCCGCACAGCCAGCAAGTGGAGGGAAATCCAAGAAAGGCAAGAAGAATGCCTCGGCCGCTCAAGTCGCGTCGTCCAACGCGGAGGCCCCCAAGTCCAAGGGCCCCTCCCCGTTGCCTTTGGCCGAACGCCGGTTCTTCACCCCCCGGGAGTACCCCCACCCCCATGCGGACCCACAGAGCCTAGCCGCAACTGCCGCCGATATCGCTGCCTCCGTTCTCCGAGAGTCCAACTGTCCCTTCCCCCTCAGCTTCACGGCATCCATGAACGACAGGGGATCACTCACTCTCCTCGCCAAAAACCTTTTCACCCCAGCCACAGCCTACTCCCCCTACTACGAGGCCCTGGCCGCCAAGTTCAACCAGGCCTCCCCGGTGGGGAACAGTCCCTTTCGCGCCTTTCGCCCCGCTCCCAACGAAGTCCAACTGGCCATTCACGGCCTCCCCCTCCAATATCTCACTGCTGATAGTGAGAAACTTTGCTCTGACCTCCTCCCTTCCATCCGCAATGCTGCGGATGTGACCATTTTTACCGCCCGCTTCTTGGAACCCGACCCCGAGAAAAGGGCGACCAAGAAGACCTCTTCCGTTATAGTTTCGGTTGCCCCTGCTGATGTGGACAGGATCGGCACCAACATCTTTCTCTTTTCCAAGTCCCGCACCGTTGAAAGGGCACAGTCTTCTGACCGATTTATGCAGTGCCGAAAGTGCTGGAAATTCGGTCACTCCTCCCTGGCCTGCAAGGCCTCCCACAACACCTGTCCTCTTTGTTCAGCCAAGCACTTGCGCTCAGCCCACCACTGTGGCAACCCCACCTGTCCCAGGATGGGCAACACAAAGGCGGTCCCGGAATGCTGCCCCACCTCGATCCTCCGCTGCCCCAACTGCAGGGGCCCCCACACTGCTACGCACCGCGACTGCCCAGCCAAGCCCTCCAGGACAGACCCCGCAAACCCCCCAGTGCAAGGGGGGGACGCGATGGAAACAGCCGAGGACTCCGCCCCGGCCAACGCCCTCATGCCGCTGACCCCCCCTACAGTCCCCCCCCAAGAGGAGGAAACCCCCAGACCTGCCCCCTACGTCCCCGGCTTCCTTCAAGGCAGGGCCCCTAGTGCCCCCCCGGCTTCCACCTTTTTAGGAAGAAGCCTCTTTGATACCCCCAATGCTCCCCCCCATGGCGGCCCCTTTGCTGCACCCCAACCCAGACATGTCGGCCCCCCTCCCGCTTGGGCCGACGATGTTCCTCCTTCTTCACCTGACCCCCTTGCTCAATGAGTGCTACGCCCGACAGCGCCACTGAGCCCTTAGGGCCTATCACTCCTTCCACATTTAAAAAACTTTCCTTTGTTCAACATAACTGCTTGGGAAGCTGGGATGTTTTTCTTTCTTTATTTAACAGCTTCAAAGCGCTGCCCACTGCCCCCCATATAGTCCTTCTTCAGGACCCCCCTATTTTTCGTGGCCGCCTGCCTGCTTTTGGCTTTTACAAGGCATTCGCTCCTTCCTTTTTTCCGGGCGCCCCCCCTAGGGTCGCCTCTTACATATCCTTGGAGTTTCAGCAGGGCATTTCTGTTCTGCCTTGTTTTTTTGACAAACCCGACTTGATGGCCTTGGATGTTTTTTCTGCTGACGGCCTTTTTAATACCACACAAACACAGCTTAGGATCTACAATGCCTACTCCACTCCGGGGCCCACCTCGCTTGTGAGAACGGTCCAGCCTCACGAGGTCTTTAAGGCCCATCCCTTCCCAACACTGGTGGTCAGGGACTTCAATATCCACCACACCCAGTCCGATCCCCTACGAGTTATGTCACACAATGAATACGCGACTTCCTCTCCCTATTTTGATTTGGCAAGCGACCTTCAGTTCTCCCTCCTCAACACCCCTGGCATTTTCACTCGTTTTCCCTTTGATACCGCCAACCGGCCAGGAGTCCTGGATCTCGCCTTTGCCAACAGCTGCCTTCAACCCTACTTCGCCAACTGGCATACCAACCTCCCGTCAACTGGATCCGACCATGTACCAATCATGGTTGTTTTTTCCACCCCCCTTCTTAAACCCCCTCCCCCCTGCCCCAACTGGCAAAAGACGGACTGGGCCTCTCTCCTGCCGGCTCTCGCCTCACTGTCTATCCCTCCTCCACCTCCACACCCGACCGACATGGCCATGGACGTCTGGCTCTCCAGACACCTCACGGCAGTCACGACGCTGATTCGGTCGCACACCCCCTCCAAGAGACCCTACGTTCAGGCGAAGCGCTGGTGGACGTCCGAGCTCACCCACCTGAGGCAGCTCTACCACTCTGCCTCACGCAGCCATCGCAAAAACCGCATGACATCAACCCACTCAGAGGCCAACACCAGGCGGAACGCCTACTTCAGGGCAATCAGGAAGGCCAAACCCTCGCACTACAAATCCTTCCTTGCCAGGATAACGACCGCCACAGTCTGGGATGCAAGAAGAATGGCCTCCGGCAGGCCGGCCGACAGGTTCCCCTCTTTCCCAGGCGCCGCAACCCCAACAGAAATCAACTCCTCCCTCCTCGACCACTTCTTTCCTCCCAAACCTCCCTCACCAACCGCTGGCTGGCTCAAACCACACGACGACTGCCCCCTCCTCCTCGAAGAAATTGCACGAGCTCTCGCCAAATCCTCCTCCTCCTCAGCCCCAGGTCCCAACCAGATCCCCTATGGGGTCTGGAAGGATGTGAACCGGGCCAACCCCAACATCCTCCTCAACCTCCTCTCCCCCCTCCTCTCCCACGGATACCACCCCACCCTCCTCAAAAGGGCTAAGGGGATCGTGCTCCCGAAACCAGGCAAGCCTGACTATTCCTCCCCGGCATCCTTCCGGATTATTGTGCTCCTAGAAACTATCTCTAAAATCCTGGAACGCATTGTCGCCACTCGCCTGTCCCTTATCGCAAGATCTATTGGCCTCATTAACCCCAACCAGTGTGGCTCCCTTGCAGGTCTCTCAACATTTGATGCCTCAGCTTCCCTCGTTCACGAAGTCCCCTCCCGCCAATGTCCAGGAACAAAAGTCTCTACTCTTTTCTTGGATATCAAGGGTGGCTTCGATAATATTTCTTCTTTCACACTCTCTCAGATTTTAGTCAAGCGCGGAGTACCTAGGTACCTCGTGTCTTGGGTTCGTTCCTTTCTTTCTAACCGTCAGTGCAAACTCCTCTTTCAAGGAGCCCCTGGCGTTTACTGTCCTGTTCAAGTTGGAGCCCCTCAAGGCTCTCCTGTCTCTCCTTTGTTGTTTTTGATTTATGTTTCTGGTTTACATATTTCGATACCACGTTCAATAATTTTTTCATATGTTGATGATTTTTCCGTTACTGTTTCTTCTGCTTCTTACAGGGGAAATATTAGGGCTCTTCAGCATATTTTTTCTTCACTTTCTAACAGGGCAGCCAGGATCGGCGTGTCCTTTTCCATTCCAAAAACGGAGCTTATCCACTGGTGCACAGAAAAGGACCGGTCAATAGTCTCCAACTCCCCCATTGCCCTTAACGGCATGATTTTTCAACCCTCCAAGGTCATCCGCTGGCTCAGCTACTGGTTCACCCCAACCCTGGAGACCACTACCCACTTCCTCAGAAGGCTCAACCTGGCTCAGACCGCCTTTGCGACTATTCGCCAACTCTCTCCCCCTGGCGCCGGCATGGCCCCCCACGCGTGCCACAGGCTGGCCTCGGGCCTTATCCTCCCTATCCTGTCCTAGGGGCAGACCTCTTTCAACCAACGGTGGTAACGTCTGACAAGATGTCCGTGTTCTGGAACCAGGTTCTCAGATGGGTCACCAACTGCTTTCGTGCTACGCCCACAACCATACTGGCCTGCGAGGCCTGCCTACCTCCACTCCCTACCATCCTCAAAGACAGGAGAAGGATGGCCGCCTTCAGGCTGGCCTGCTTGTCCCCGACTATCAACCCGGCAGCAGCTAGGCTGCCCCCCTCTCTCCCCATAGCGGACTCCACTGGCATCCGTCGCTCGACTAGGGCCCCAGTGCTAGCAGGGAGGAGAACGAACTGCATTCCACTCCCTTGGGATACCTCCAAGGCAGAGGCTCCGATGAGGAGGCACCTTCCGATAGACTCCCTTTGCCACTCGCTCCTCCCAATAATTGGCGGGCTCGGCTTGTTTCCACTCGCTGCCCCCCACCTGATACCCGAGCTGGTCCCGCCAGATGGCCCCGGCACCATGCCCTACGCCCAGGTCAAAACAGAGCTGCGCAAACTCCTCCTTCAGGACTGGGCTCTCCAGTCACCTCCACCTACCTACTATTGCTACCAGCCATCTCTCAGGCCCCACGCGTTTATGGGGCTTGACAAATTTGTGGCTGGACGCATACACCAGATCAGAGCCGGGAAGAGCTACCTGGCAGCCCACACTACCTGGGAGGACCCTGAGGCCTCCAAATTGTGCCCATTCTGCGAGGAACAGGAAGAAACCCTGGACCAAGCTATTCTCACCTGCCCCGCCAAGGCCGAACTCCGACAACTCCACCTTCCTAGGGTCGAAGACATAGGCCCGGACTCCCCAATTTGGGCATCGTCTGAGCTCACGCTTGCCCTCGCCAGCTATATCAAAGCCACGGGAACAGGCTTCCCACCTAACATGCCGGCCCTACCGGGCCCGGCGCCAACAACCTCCCCGGACCCTGGATAGGACCGTCTCTGGCTGTCCTGCCTTTTTACTTTCCTACCATTTTAGTTAGCTTTCCCTTAATATGATTTTTCTAGGTTCGCTTAGGATGTTATTTTCTTTACTAGCTAGATCAGTCACCGTTTGGGGTGCATGGACGGAATCATCTGACCGGGAGATCGGGGCCGAGATTTCTTTTGTTATTGCGTTTAGCTTCTAGTTTTGTTTTTGTCATAGCCCTTAAGGGTCCACACAGATTCTTGTACTTAACAACGAACTCATGAATTTAAAAAAAAAAAATAAAAATAAAAAAGCCTTAAGGGCTATGGCAAAAACAAAACTATAAATCATAACGCGCTGACAAAAGAAACTCTCGGCCCCGACCTCCCAAGTGTCAATCCTGACTCTGCACCCCAAACAGTGACTAATCTAGCTAGTAAAGAAATGTACGAAATCCTAAGCTAAAGCACTTAAAATACCCGCACCATAAGGAAAGCTAACTAAAACAAAAGGAAAGTAAAGTGGCAGGGCTGCCAGAGGCGGTCCTATCCAGGGTCCGGCATGGTAGTATTCGATGCCGGTGCCCAAAGGGCCGGCATGGTTGGCGGGAAGCCTGTCCCCATGGTTTTGATGTACTTGGACAACTCGAGCGTAAGATCTGCGGTCATCCAGAGGGAAGACTCCAGGCTGATGTTGACAATTCCAGGGAGATGGAGGAGTCGAGCTTCGGCCTTGGGAGGGCAGTGAAGGATTGCGTGGTCCAGGGTTTCGTCCTCTTCCTCGCAAAATGGGCATGTGGTGGGGGCCTCAGGGTCCTCCCAGGTGGTGTGAGCAGCCAGGTAACTCTTCCTGGCGTGCATCTGATGGATGCTACCAGCCACAAACTTGTCCAGTCCCATAAACGCGTGGGGCCGCAGGGACGGTTTGTACTTGTAGTAGAGGGGAGGGGGTGACTGTAGGGTCCAGTCGTCGATGAGTGTGGCTCGGAGCTCACCCTTAATCTGTTTATAGGGTTTTGTCCCGGGTCGCTTGGGCGGGGGAAGTTCTGCGAGGAGGTGGGGGGCCGCTAGCGGGAATGAGCCCAAGTTGCGGATGATTGGGAGGAGAGCGTGGCAGAGGCCATCAATGGGGAGGTGTCTCCTGGTAGGTCCTGAGGCCTTGTATGTACTCCAGGGGAGCTGTATACAGTTTGTCTTTCTCCCTGCGAGGACCGGGTCCCTTGTCGAGCGCCTGGTCCGCGAGGAGTACGTGATAGGAAGTGATGGGGGCAGCCTGGCTGCCGCCGGGTCAATGGTGGGTGAAGAGCAGGCCAGTCTCAAGGTGGCCATCCTTCGCTTGTGCTTGAACAGAACTGGGAGGGGAGGAAGGCAGTCTTCGCAGGCCAGAATCGTGATGGGGGTCACCCGAAAGCAGTTGGTGACCCGGCAGAGGACCTGGTTCCAGAAGACAGACATCTTCTCCAAGGTTCCTGCCGTTGGGACGAGTAGGTTGGCACCGTAGGCCAAGATTGGAAGGATGAGGCCCGAGGCCAAACGGTGGCAGGCATATGGTGGCATGCCTGCCCCAGGAGGGGATAGCTGTCTAACTGTGGAGAAGGCGCCCTGCGCTAGGGTGAGCCTTCTGATAAAGTGTGTGGTGGTCTCCAGGGATGGGGTGAACCAGTAGCCTAGCCAGCGAACTACCCTGGAGGGGTGAAAGACCATACCGCTGAGGGCGATGGGGGAGTTGGAGATAACCAACCGGTCCTTCTCAGTGCGCCAGTGGATAAGCTCCGTCTTTGGAATAGAAAAGGACACGCCGATCCTGGCTGCCCTGTTAGAAAGTAAGGAAAAAATACGCTGAAGAGACCTGATATTCCCCCTGTAAGAAGCAGAAGAAACAGTAACAGAAAAATCATCAACATAAGAAAAAATAACTGAACAAGGTATTGAAATATGCAAACTGGAAACATAAATCAAAAACAACAAAGGAGAGACAGGAGAGCCTTGAGGGGCTCCAACTTGAACGGGACAGTAGATGCCAGGTGCTCCCTGGAAAAGGAGCTTGCACTGACGGTTAGAAAGAAAGGAAAGAACCCAAGACACAAGGTACCTAGGCACCCCGCGCTTGACCAAAATTTGAGAAAGTGTAAAAGAGGAAATATTATCGAAGCCCCCCTCAATGTCCAGAAAGAGAGTAGAGACCTTAGTCCCTGGTCATTGCCGGGAGCGGACTTCGTGAGTAAGGGAGGCTGAGGCGTCGAAGGTTGAGAGGCCTGAAAGGGAGCCGCATTGATTGGGGTTGATTAGACCGACAGATCGTGCTATGAGGGAGAGGTGGGTGGCAACTACCCGTTCCAGGATCTTCGACACAGTCTCAAGAAGTACGATTATTCAAAACAAGGCTGGGGATGAGTAGTCGGGCTTGCCAGGTTTTGGGAGCACTACCCCGTTGGCCCTTTTGAGGGAGGACGGGTGGTAGTCGTAGAGGAGGTGAGGCGAAAGGAGGTTGAGGAGGATGTTCGGGCTGGCCCGGTTCACTTCCTTCCAGATGCTGTAAGGGATCTGGTCGGGACCTGGTGCTGAGGAGGAGGAGGATTTCGAGAGACCTCTAGCCATTTCTTCGGGAAGGAGGGGGCAGTCGTCATGTCGTCTTAGGCAGCTGGCAGTTGGGGAGGGAGGTTTGGAGGGGAAAAAGTCATTGAGGAGTGATGAGTTGAGTTCCATGGGGGTTGCTGCATCAGGCAGGCAGGGAAAATGTTCGGTGGGGCAGCCTGAGGCGAGCCTCTTGGCGTCCCAAACTGAGGTAGTCGTGATCCCTGCCAGGAAGGTTTTCCAGTGGGTGATCTTGGCCTTCCTGATGGCCTTGAAGTAGGTGTTATGCCTGATTTTGGACTCGGAAAGGGAGGGGGTAGAACGGTTCTTGCGGTGGGTGCGGGCGGCGGCGTTGTAGGCCTGGCGAAGGTCGGAGAGCTCTGGTGACCACCATGGTTTGGCGCGGACCGATGGCCTTTTGGAGGGGGTGTGAGATCGGAGGAGGGTAGTGAGTGCCGTGAGGTGGCGGTCCAGCCAGGAGTCCATGGCTAGGTTGGTTAGGTTGGGTGGTGGGGGGGGAATAAACCATTCCTGTAGCAGTGGCAAAATAGTTGCCCAGTCAGTTTTCCTCCAGTCAGGGGAGGGGGAAGGGGGTTTCAGGAGGGGGGTAGAGAAGCTGGTCGTGATCGCCAGGTGGTCCGAGCCAGTGGCTGGTAGGTCGGTCTTCCAATCAGCAAAGTAGGGGTAAAGAGAGTGGTTAGCAAAAGTAAGGTCCAGGACTCCTGGCGTGGTGGAGACGTCGAACGGGAAACGAGTGAAGACACCAGAAGTATTGAGCAGGGTGAAGTGGAGCTTGTTGGCTAAGTCAAAGTACAGGGAGGAGGCTGCGTATTCCTGAGGGGACATAGCTCGGAGGGGGTCTGATGAGGGGTGGTGGAGATTGAAGTCCCCAACTACCAATGTAGGGAAGGCGTGATCCTTGAAGAGATCCAGGGGGAGGACCGAGCGAACGCCCATTGGTCCTACTATGGAGTAGGCGTTGTAGAGCCTAAGCTGTGTGAATGAGTCGTTAAACAGGCCAGAGGGAGAAAAAACATCCAAGGCCATTAAATCAGGGCTGTCGAAAACATAAGGCAAAATGGAGGCGCCTTGTTGAAAATCAAAGGAAACATAAATAGCAACCCTAGGGGGTTTGCCAGCAGAGGGGGGAGGTGCAAAGGCCTTGTAAAAAGCAAAACTAGGCAGGCGATTGCGAAAAACAGCAGGGTCCTGAAGGAGGACGATATGAGGGGGCAGTGGTAGCGATTTAAAACTATTAAACAAGGAAAGAAAAACATCCCAGCTTCCCAAGCAGTTATGTTGAACAAAGGAAAGTTTTTTAAAGTTGGAAGGAGTGTGGGGCCCTGAGGGCTGAGTGGCATTGTTGGGCGTATCACTCATTGGGCAAGGGGATCAGGTGAAGAAGGGGGGACATCCTTGGCCCAAGCAGGAGGGGGGCCGACATGTCTAGGTTGAGGTGCAGCGAAGGGGCCACCTTGGGGGGGAGCTCTGGGGGTATCAAAGAGGCTTCTTCCTAAAAAAAAGGCTGAGGCCCGGGGGGCGCTAGGGGCCCTGTCTTGAAAGAAGCCCTGAAGGGGGGGGGCAGGTCTAGGAGTCTCCTCCTCTTGGGGAGGGACAGTGGGGGGGGTTAGCAGCATCTGGACATCGGCCGGGATGGGGTCCTCGGCTGTTTCCATCGCATCCTCTCCTTGTGAGGGGGGGTTAGCCAGGTCTGTCCTGGAGGGCCTGGATGGGCAGGTGGGGTGCGTTGCGGTGTGTGGGCCCCTGCCGTTGGGGCAGCGGAGGACTGAGGCGGGGCAGCAATCAGGTACAGCCTTCGTGTTGCCCATTCTGGGGCAGGTGGGGTTGCCGCAGCGATGGGCTGAGCGTGGGTGGCTGGCTGAGCAGAGGGGACAGGTGCTGTTAGTGGCCTTGCAGGCAGGGGAGGAGTGTCCGAACTTCCAGCACTTCCTGCACTGCATGAACTGGTTAGAGGAGTGTGCCCTTTCAACACTGCGGGACTTGGAGAAAAGAAAAATGTTGGTGCCGATTCTGTCCACGTCAGCAGGGGCAACCGAAACAATAACGGATGAGGTCTTTTTGGCAGCCCTCTTCTCGGGGTCGGGCTGCAAGAAGCAAGCGGTGAATATAGTCACATCCACCGCGTTGCGGATGGAGGGAAGGAGGTCAGCAAAGAGTTTTTCATTATCAGTGGTTAGGTATTGGAGGGGGAGGCCGTGGATGGCCAGCTGGACTTCTTTGGGGGCGGGGCAGAAGGCTCGGAAGGGGCTGTTTCCAACCGGGGTGGCCTGCTTGAATTTGGCTGTCAGAGCCTCATAGTATGGAGAGTAGGCCGTGGCCGGAGTAAAAAGGTTTTTGGCGAGGAGGGTCAGCGATCCTTTCTCGTTCACGGTCGCCATGAAGCTGAGGGGATGGGGGCAGTTGGCCTCTCAAAGGACTGAGGCCGCGATGTCGGGGGCAGTGGTGGCTAGGCTCTGTGGGTCAGCGTGGGGGGAGGGGTACTCACCAGGAGCGAAGAAACGAGGTTCGGCCAGAGGCAACGGTGAGGGGCCCTTGGACTTGGGGGCCTCTGTGTTGGACGACGTGACTTGGGCGGCTGAGGCATTCTTCTTGCCTCTCTTAGACTTCCCTCCGCTTGCTGGTTGCGCCGCAACCGTAGCATAGGTGGTGGGCTGGGGTTGGCGGGACACCTCCTTCTTATAGTTGGGGTGTTCCGTGCCGGGGAGGAAGGCAGAGAGGTCGTACTTGCTTTTTTGGTATTCCTCGGCTTCCCAGGACCTTGGGAACTTAACTGCCCAGGCCTTGGGGTCGCCATACCACTGCTTAAGTACGGAGTTGTATTTTGGGATGTCCCAATCAAAGCCACTAGTGGCTGGTGGGGCTGGCACAAGTGGCGCAGCAGGAGGGGCTTGACGCTGGGGCTGAGAGGGCCTGGAGCGGCTTGGAACGGGGGGAGGAGGGAGTTGGTGAGGGGGGGCGCTGGCCTGGGCCATGACCCGCAGGGAGAGGTCTTCGAAGGAGGCCTTGAGGGCCGCAAACTCAGTGGGGGGGGGGACCAGGGGTCCACCGGTTGGGTTGGGGAGGGGGAGGAGGGGTGGTCTCCAGTCTTGCCAGGCGGTTGCTTAGGTAGCCGACGCCCTGGAGGATCTTGCAGAGGAGGGGGATCATGAAGGCTTCTCCGGTTGAGAGGTCGTAGAGCTTCTCATCGGAGAGGGGGGGGACAGACTCGGGATCGAGGCTGATCTGAGGAAAAACCTCATTGCAGAGGTCGCGAAGAAGGGGGAGGTTCGAGTCGAGGGCGGCAGGAGTGGAGGTCCTAGAGGGAGCAGAGGGTCCCTCAGGGGCAGGGTCAGCGGCGGAAGACGGCTTCACCGCGAGCGTAGGGGTGCGAGCGCTTCGAGGCTCGGGAGGAGGACCTAGAGTCTGCCATAATGGCTGACTTGGGTGGGGATGGGGTGGGATCGCTTATAGGTGAAGCCTAAGCGAGAAGCAGATTTTGGTGTGTCGAGATGGTTGCCACCCAAAAGTTTGGAGTTTTGGGATGGCCGAATGCGGTAATTTTTTAAAGACGAGGAAAGTAGAGGGCGCGGAGCGTGCATAGCCCTTACGGCTCCTACAGATTCTTGTACCTTAACAACTAACTCATGATGTTAAAAAAATTAAAAAAAAAAAAAAAAGAAAAAAAGCCGTAAGGGCTATGCACGCTCCGCGCCCTCTACCTTCCCTCATCTTTAAAAAATTACCGCATTCGGCCACCCCAAAACTCCAAACTTTTGGGTGGCAACCACCTCGACACACCAAAATCGGCTTCTCGCTTAGGCTTCACCTATAAGCGACCCAACCCCATCCCAACCCAAGTCAGCCATTATGGCAGACTCTAGGTCCTCCTCCCGAGCCTCGAAGCGCTCGCACCCCTACGCTCGCGGTGAGCCGTCTTCCGCCGCTGACCCTGCCCCTGAGGGACCCTCTGCTCCCTCTAGGACCTCCACTCCTGCCGCCCTCGACCCGAACCTCCCCCTTCTTCGCGACCTCTGCAATGAGGTTTTTCCTCAGATCAGCCTCGATCCCGAGTCCGTCCCCCCCCTCTCCGATGAGAAGCTATACGACCTCTCAACCGGAGAAGCCTTCATGATCCCCCTCCTCTGCAAGATCCTCCAGGGCGTCGGCTACCTAAGCAACCGCCTGGCAAGACTGGAGACCACCCCTCCTCCCCCTCCCCAACCAACCGGTGGACCCCAGGTCCCCCCCCCCAATGAACTCAGGGCCATTAGGGCCTCCCTCGACGATCTGTCACAGCGCGTTATGGCCCAGGCCAGCGCCCCCTCCCACCAGCCACCTCCTCCCATCCCGAGCCGCTCAAGGCCCTCCCAGCCCCAACGCCAAGCCCCTCCGGCTGCGCCACCCGCGCCAGCCCCAGCAGCCACCAGCGGCTTTGACTGGGACATCCCCAAATTCGACTCCGTACTTAAGCAGTGGTACGGCGACCCCAAGGCCTGGGCAGTTAAGTTCCCGAGGTCCTGGGAGGCCGAAGAATACCGAAAGGGCAAGTACGATCTCTCTGCTTTCCTCCCCAGCAAGGAACACCCCAGCCACAAGAAGGAGGCGTCCCGCCAGCCCCAACCCACCACCTACGCCTCTGCTGCGGCACAACCAGCAAGCGGAGGGAACTCCAAGAAAGGCAGGAAGAATGCCTCGGCCGCCCAAGTCGCGTCGTCCAACGCGGAGGCCCCCAAGTCCAAGGGCCCCTCGCCGTTGCCTCTGGCCGAACGCCGTTTCTTTGCTCCTCGTGAGTACCCCTCCCCCCATGCTGACCCACAGAGCATAGCTGCCACTGCCCCCGACATCGCCGCCTCTGTCCTTAGAGAGGCCAACTGCCCCTTCCCCCTCAGCTTCACGGCGACCGTGAACGAAAAGGGATCGCTGACCCTCCTGGCCAAAAACCTTTTTACCCCGGCCACGGCCTACTCCCCATACTACGAGGCTCTGGCAGCCAAATTCAACCAGGCCATCCCGGTTGGAAACAGCACCTTCCGAGCCTTTCGCCCGGCCCCTAACGAAGTCCAACTGGCCATCCACGGCCTCCCCCTCCAGTACCTAACCACAGACAACGAAAAACTCTGCGCAGACCTCCTCCCCTCCATCCGCAACGCGGCGGATGTGACCATCTTCAACGCTCGCTTCTTGCAGCCCGACCCCGAAAAGAGGGCTGCAAAAAAGACCTCCTCAGTTATTGTTTCGGTCGCCCCCGCTGACGTAGACAGGATCGACACCAACATCTTTCTTTTTTCCAAGTCCCGCAATGTTGAACGGGCACACTCCTCTAACCGGTTCATGCAGTGCAGGAAGTGCTGGAAGTTCGGACACTCCTCCCCTGCTTGCAAAGTTACCCACAACACCTGTCCCCTCTGCTCGGCCAACCACCTACGCTCAGCCCACCGCTGCGGCAACCCCACCTGCCCCAGAATGGGCAACACCAAGGCGGTACCCGATTGCTGCCCCGCCTCGATCCTCCGCTGCCCCAACTGCAACGGCCCCCACACCGCAACGCACGCAACCTGTCCATCCAGGCCCTCTAGGGCAGACCCCACTAACCCCCTCCCGCAAGGAGAGGACCAGATGGAGACAGCCGAGGACCCTGCCCCGGCTGACGTCCCGATGCCGCTAACTCCCCCCACTGTCCCTCCCCAAGAGGAGGAGACTCCAAGACCTGGCCTCCCCCTTCCCGATTTTCTTCAGAGCAGGGCCCCTAATGCCCCCCCGGCTTCTACCCTTTTTGGCAGAAGCCTCTTTGACACCCCCCGCGCACCCCCCCAAGGCGGCCCTTTCGCTGCACCTCAACCCAGACATGTCGGCCCCCCTCCCGCCTGGGCCGACGATGTTCGTTCTTCTTCCCCTGACCCCATTGCTTAATGAGTGATACGCCCGAAAGCAACACTCAGCCCCTAGGGCCCCACACTCCTTCCACTTTCAAAAAACTTTCCTTTGTTCAACATAACTGCTTGGGAAGCTGGGATGTTTTTCTTTCCTTGTTTAATAGTTTTAAATCACTACCACTGCCCCCTCATATAGTCCTCCTTCAGGACCCCCCTGTGTTTCGCAACCGCCTGCCTAGTTTTGCTTTTTACAAGGCCTTTGCACCCCCTACTTTTGCTGGCAAACCCCCTAGGGTTGCCATTTACGTTTCTTTTGATTTTCAGCAAGGTGCTTCCATTTTGCCTTGCTTTTTCGACAGCCCCGACTTAATGGCCTTGGATGTTTTTTCCCCCACTGGCCTGTTTAACGACTCATTTACACAGCTTAGGCTCTACAACGCCTACTCCACAGTAGGGCCAATGGGCGTTCGCTCGGTCCTCCCGCCAGATCTCTTCAAGGATCACTCTTTCCCTACGCTGGTGGTCGGAGACTTCAATCTCCACCACCCTTCGACAGACCCCCTCCGAGCTATGTCCCCTCAAGAATATGCAGCCTCCTCCCCGTACTTCGACTTGGCCAACGAGCTCCACTACTCCCTGCTTAATACTCCTGGTGTCTTCACTAGATTCCCGTTCGACGTCTCCACCAGGCCAGGAGTCCTGGACCTCGCTTTTGCTAACCGCTCCCTTTTCCCCTATTTTGCTGACTGGAAGACTGACCTGCCGGCCACTGGCTCAGACCACCTGGCGATCACGACCAGCTTTTCTACCCCCCTTTTTAAACCCCCTTCCCCCTCCCCTGACTGGAAGAAAACTGACTGGGCAACTTTGTTGCCGCTACTACAGGAGTGGTCTATTCCCCCCCCGCCACCAAACCCAACCGACCTAGCCATGGACACCTGGCTGGACCGGCACCTCTCGGCACTAACAACTCTCCTCCGATCCCACACCCCTTCCAAAAGACCATCGGTCCACGCCAAACCATGGTGGTCACCGGAACTTTCCCACCTTCGGCAGGCCTACAACGCAGCAGCCCGGACCCACCGCAAGATCCGCTCCGCCCCCTCCCTCTCCGAGTCCAAAATCAGGCGCAACGCCTATTTCAAGGCCATCAGGAAGGCTAAGACCACTCACTGGAAAACCTTCCTAGCAGGGGTCACAACCACCTCAGTCTGGGACGCCAAGAGGCTCGCCTCAGGCCGACCAACCGAACGTTTCCCCACACTGCCTGACGCAACAACCCCAATGGAACTCAACTCCTCGCTCCTCAACCACTTCTTACCTCCCAAACCTCCCTCCCCTACTGCCGGCTGGCTAAGACGACATGACGACTGCCCCCTCCTCTCAGAAGAAATCTCTAGAGCTCTCTCGAAATCCTCCTCCTCCTCAGCCCCAGGTCCCGACCAGATCCCCTATAGCATCTGGAAGGAAGTGAACCGGGCCAATCCAAACATCCTCCTCAACCTCCTGTCCCCCCTCCTCCTCTACGGCTACCACCCATCCTCCCTTAAGAGGGCCAATGGAGTCGTCCTCCCTAAACCTGGCAAGCCCGACTACTCGTCCCCAGCTTCTTTCCGAATCATCGTGCTCTTGGAAACGGTGTCGAAGATCCTGGAACGCATAGTAGCTACCCGACTCTCCCTCATAGCAAGGTCGGTCGGCCTAATCAACCCCAATCAATGCGGCTCCCTTTCAGGCCTCTCGACCTTCGACGCCTCAGCCTCCCTCGTACACGAAGTCCGCTCCCGGCAACGCCCAGGTACCAAAGTTTCTACTCTCTTCCTGGACATAAAGGGTGGCTTCGACAATATTTCTTCCTTTACTCTTTCCCAGATTTTGGTCAAGCGTGGGGTGCCTAGGTATCTTGTGTCTTGGGTTCTTTCCTTTCTTTCTAACCGTCAGTGCAAGCTCCTTTTCCAGGGGGCCCCCGGCATCTACTGTCCAGTTCAAGT
>ML120671.1:0-11510 GCA_003788595.2 Choiromyces venosus 120613-1
AATTCCTACAACAACCAAGTCTCTCAAGGTCAATGAGTCACAATCATCCCGTCTCATGTAACTTTACACCATCCAGCTCCGCCTTCATAAAACAATCGGCAGACGAGAATACGCTGCGCTACTCGACCGCTATCGACAAGGCCATCGACGCTGAAGTGAAAATTGAAGAATGTCTCAAATCTAAAACCGGTTGCTACAAGCTCGCCACCATTGTTGCAGAACACATGATCGAACCCATGTATGAGGCATTGAAGGAACACGGTATGCGCAAAGTGGCCCGATTCACCGAGGAGCAGACAATGGAATCACTCATTGTTAGGCCGATGCCTGGTGCTTCTTTCGAGCACGTGAGCTGGAGTTTTAGTAATTGGATCACGGAGGTGGGATACTCTGGAAGTCTACTATGCCTTCTATGTGATTCTCGGTGGTGGTTAGAGAACTCCGGAGGGTGAACCAGGTGTTGAATGTATGAGATGTACGGTGTACATTAGCGGCCTCATTCCCAATGCATTAGTCCGGACAATCCTGATACATTAGATATAGATGGCGGGACATGGCTGTTACGGAGTGTATTGGATATATTAGAGTTAGCTGCTAGTTGAGGATATGAGACGTTAGTGGATTTCATATGTCATTAGTTAGTTTCTCTTATGTTTCTCTTGGTTTCATTTTTCCCCGACAATCTCTATAAAGATTCTATGCTTTCCTTTAGTTATTAGCCATCATCGAAATTCCTGTTCTTCATTATCAGATACTTTGATCAATTCATTCGTTCTTTGTTACGCTTTATCTCTTTCATTTCTACATAGACAAACTCAATCGCTATTCTATTATTCTTGGTCATCCGCTGCTACCCACCGAAGTGACTATATTGAAGGTCAACCACCGCCGAACCCTAAATACTTCACACCAGGATGGTTATCATTATAGAGATTATTAAGTATCCGAACGAGTTGCGGTTGGAGTGTTGGGAGATGATAGTAGATCCCGATTGGAGCGTCACAAGAAATAGCACACTCAGGAGGCCGGGCGACAACCAATACTTTGACATCGAGCATGCCAGAACGGTGATCCCAACCGGACGCGATCTGATGATCCCATACCGCGCCTAAAATTATGTTCAGCGGATAAGGATAGGAAAGCATCTCCATAGAGGACAAAGAAGTTTATTGAAGGGCCGATTCCCTAACAACGAGTGTCAGGAATCTCCATACTTGTAGACATAATTCCAGCACAACGAATGAACAATACAACATGGAGAAATAAAAAAACACGTCCAAAACCCATGCAAACCACCCACAACCTTCCACAACAATCTGCAACTTTCGGTGACATGGGCAAACATCGCCGTTGACAATTTCCACAAAATCCTAAATCCTATCCTCCGAATATAAACCCGATCCCCCTATCGCCACATACCTCCTATGCCCTATGCCCTAGGTCCAGTACATTTTATCCAATTCCCAATACATCAAAGTCCGCCAAGGTAAATGAGATATTGCCCGTGATTTGCAACAAGGTCCACACATCTTATCCGACATAGCCAGGCGCGGGAAGAGCAGAAGACTACCTGATATCAACACTCGACAGCTTGTTCATGTCAAGAAAGGCGCTTTGAGGGATCGTGTGCACCTGAACGATTTGAAGACATATCTACTGCGGAGAACCCAGATGGAAGCTAGAGTGAAAGTAGTGGACATTTTGGAGTACGAGTAGAGAGATAGAACAATACAGCCAGTGGAGGCATGTGATCTTGGTATGAAGGCCCACGGAGCGTATTGGAGATGTTTTGAATGGGTAGATGGCGCCTGACATGCGGGATAAGTCCGGAACAAGAGAGAATCAAGTTGACTCACTCAGAGGTTTGGACGAGCGACAAAAAAAGTGAGAATGGGTTGTAGATAGATACTAGACTAGACGATTGTCGTCAGTTTTTTTTTTCCTTTCTTTTTTGCATTTTTATGGCCTACAGGGTGGAAGGAAGAGAAAGGAGGGACCCTTGAGGTGTGGTCTTCGGTTTGAGTATCATACTATGTCACCATATCTGATAGGGTATTCGGCCTTGCAGAATTTCCTAGATAACTGAGCTTGGCACTGACATAGGCCCTACTTGGGTTTCTTTAGCTAGTATATAGACGACAACCTGTAGACAACAACAGAATAGACAACATTTCCTTTCCATCCCAATTGGGCTTAGTCCTACCTCTTCTACTTCTTCGTCGACGGTCTGGCTATACAGTATATCATCGGGTCCATTTTTTGCCAACTTATCATGAGGTTTATCAGAAGGTTACAATCGCAATTAGGTACTTGGGACACAGCTTCGTCGACACCCCATCCAACTGAAGGAAAGGCATGTCAGCCTTCCAAACCGGTACCTCAGTAGAGTGCTGGCTCAACTGATGTGCCTCCCAGCAGAGCACCTGAAGAAGCCCTGCCGCCCCTCGGTACTGCACTCGTGCGCACAGTACATCCCATAGATTCATGAGAAAATACAGCAAGCCCGGTGTTACCTTTACCACAAACACTTGTTAAATACACTATTTAAGCAAGAAGGGCCATCCACAGCAAAATTGGCATGGAGGTGAAGTCACAGAGTGGTAAAATATATAAAACAACAAAAGTAGCGATAGACGGACCAGTAAAGACTAAAGAAAACGAGACAGACAAGAGCAGACAAAAAATGATGGACAGGGACAGATGACCACCTGACAAGGGCAGACAAAGACCAACGATGACTCACAAAGACTATATAAGAGCAGTAGCGCAAAACATGCCCCTTATTTCTCCCGGTTTCTCCCGCCTAGGTACCAAACATTCCATCTCCTAGCTCTTCCCCCGCTCTTGCACAAATTCCCCCATTTTACCACATCCAACCCCTTTTCCGGATACCCTGCCATATTTTCTCCACTCCTGGAGCGTCTATAAGCAAGTGCAAGCCTGAGTAGTGGCCGATCGTTGTCAGTGAAAGGTCGCTTAATGGTTGAGCAAGGTCCGAGATAACCATTGCAAGTGGTCGGTACCACTTATGGTATACGGTGAGCTGTTTAACCAGATTATTTCCAACACACAATCGGAGTGTCGGACTGAACCGTCAAAATAGAGGGTCACCGATGACCACTCGTGACCCTATCGATATTGCATGGAAGGACGAAATCACAATGTAGTGACTTTGTCGAAGGAAATACGATATGGCGATAGGGGGTAGTGATGAAGATAGGATATAGGACATGGAGAATAGAATATAGGCTATAGGACTTTAGGAATATGGGTATCAAATTGTTTGTAGGAATGCGGTGTCAGGATGGACAACGGATCATGGGTGCATGCATGGAGGAACAGTTGGTTGTTAGAAGTTGGTTTGAACTTTTCAGACGTTTCTTTCGGAATGTACATAAATAGCAGACTTCTCTCACTCGTTTTTGGGGAAGTCACGCCATCAATTTACAATCATTCCCCCTATATATATGCGCCGCACTCCCGAGGTATAGCTCATAACAAAATGAACAAGGGTACCGTAAAAACTGTAATAAGCGGACAATGTGCTATGTGTAACCTAATTTGTATTCTTATGCCTACTGCTCTAACTAACACACAGACCGTGAACTAAATCGCATCGCTGTTCAGCTTGGGATACTCCCCCAGCCAGGGCCCCTTTGAAGAAACTTTTTCCCCCTCCCCGCCCAATTGCCTACCACTTCCAGACCCTCCTCTGGTACTTTTTAACAAAGAAAACTGCACTACCCCCCCTTCTTCTCACTCCTCAGCTTCTTCCAATTTTTCCGATACAAAGGAAACCTACCCCATCCCCTCCGGGCCCAGTAGTCATGTACTTAATAAAATAATACCCAATATTAAGGAAGCCCACCCCGTCACCTCTGTGCTCAGTGGTCATGTACTTAATGAAAAACATTATCCTCTATTAAAGAAACCCACCCTGTCACCTCCATGCTCAGTGATCATGTACTTAATGAAAAACATTGTCCTCCATTAAAGAAACCCACCCCATCACCTCCATGCTCAGTGGTCGTGTATTAAGGAAAAACTATCGTCACAGCTTTGCTCCCCTTGGTGCCCGGGCCCTCCTCTACTCGTGGTCTCCCCTGTTCTTGTTTTCAGATACTTTGTGCATGCTCCCTGGCATGGCTTTCTTCTGCTCTTTTTGTTCGGACTATCATCTTGTTACATACCTTGCAGGGTGTCCGTTTCGTTGGTGGCCTGGGGGCTCCTCCTCTCGGTCCCCGTACCGGTTGTGAGGTGGGGATGTTTATTGTGGTGCCTTGGATCTGCGTGGTGTCCATGCTCTGTTGTCTTTTTAGCTTGGTCCTCATGCAGTCTGGCCATTCCTCTGTCTATTTCAGGAGTTCTTCTTGGTCCTTGTCACTGTGTAGTTTGGCAGTGGTGGGTCTGATCATTCCACAGAAGTTCATCAAGTGTTCCGGGGTGATGATGTCCCTGTCACATAGGCACTTGCATCTTTTGCCGAATGTATCTTGGTAGGGCCAGCCTTGTACTGCTCTGAGGTGGATAAGGGTTCCAAATTGTTGTCGCGTAGTTCCTCGGAGGTGTCCATATTTTTCCCTCGGTTTTCCCTTGGATCTGAAGTTTGTGTCTTCTAGCCTTTTTTTCCATTTTTCTAGGTGGTGCCTGTTCAGGGTTTCTTTCCCTATTTTTACATTAAGAGATGTTCAAATTATCTCATTTGCACTTGATTTGAAACATTCCTTAGTGTTTGTTGTGTGTCTGTCCAGGCAGTTGGAAGCAGGTTGTGCCTGTATTCGGTGTAGAGGTCAAGAGGGGGGATTCCCAATTCTGCATAGATCGCTTCGTTCGGTACTTTGAGCTCTATGCCGAATGTGATCCGCAGGATCCTGTTCAGGGTTGTTTGTGCTTCTCTGATTCCTGTTTTTGATTTCCAGACCTCAATGCCATATGTCAGTTGGGGTATCAGCAGTCCCTGTATCAGCCTCAGCGTAGTCCATGTGTTGAGGCCTCCGGTCTGGTATCTTTCTGTCATTGCCCTTATCTGGTAGCTGGTTTTTGTTGCTTTGGTGATCCATTGTCTGATGTGTCCTTCCCACTTGAAGTCATTGGTGATGAAGTATCCCAACCATCTCATCATTTCACTTTCTGGTAGTTTCGTGGTGCTCACACTGGGTGAGAGTTGTGCTTCTTTGGGTGTTCTGATGTGTATTCTTTCCATTTGGGGTGGGATAGCTCGTATCCTACCTCCATCCCTTTTCGTTGGATCTCGTTTATCTTGTTTTGGTCAGATGCCTGTCCCTCATCCTTGTTCCTGTAGGTTTTGGCTACCAGGAAGTCATCTATGTATGTGAGGATTCTCATTGAGGTGTTTGGTGTGTCTGGCATTTGGATTGCTGCCATGTTTCTTGCGCTGATGAGAAAAAGTATTGGCGAGAGCAGGGACCCTTGCGGGGTTCCCTTGTCTGTGGCAAATGGCCTCGAGTTTTTTCCATTAAACCTGTAGCTCATGTTTCTATTAGCTTCCCAGTGTCTTACCCACTGTCCTAAGTGTGCATCTCTGTTTCCTATTGTTTCGCAGACTTTGTCCATTTGAAGGTGGTCGAAGCCACCTTCTATATCTAGTGCTTTGAGGCACACGTTGTGTTTAGTTTCCGCAGTGATGCTTTGTAGGGTTTGGATGGCATCTGTTGTGCCAAGGTTCTTCCGTCCTCCATACATGTTTGTCCCTAGGAGTTCCAGTTTTGCTATGTAGTATACTGCTGCTCTCTCCAGTATTTTGGCTAGGATGGATTGGAGTTGTATTGGTCTCCAGCTTTTGGCAACGGTGTACATGGCCTTTTTTACTTTCGGAATTAGGATGGTTTTGCTGGTTTTCTATTAGTCCGGCATCCCTTCTTTCCATGCTTTGTTCATTGTGGCTTCGAAGAGGTTCACTCTCAGCCTTCTAAATTCTTTGATCAGTCTTGTTGGGATGTGGTCTGGTCCTGGGGTGGCTCCATTCACTGAGCTTTTGATTGCCGCATCCAGTAGTTCCGTTTTGAGCGTGTCAGGTTCTGTCGTCAGTGGGTGTATGCTCCTTCTTTGTTCTCCTCTTTATAGCGCTCTTTGTAGCTCCTTGGCTATGTGTTGATGTTCTGCTGCTACATTCCCGCTTTCTTTTTTTAGGGCTGGTATGGGGTGTTTGGTTGTCCTGGGCTTGACACTCTGGAAGTATTATGGGTCTGTTTCCTCTTGTAGTGCCTTGCTGTTGGCTTTGAGTTTGGCTTGTGCGATACTTTTCTTGAAAGCTTTCCTCTTGGTTTTGATTGTCTCACTGGCGGCCTCAGAATGCACTAGCATCAGCAGTTCCTTTCTCTCCTTCTCCAGTTTTTTGTTCCAGAAGGCCTTTCCCCCTGGTTTTGATGATGGTGTATGTTTTAGTATGATCCTGGTGAGCTCTCTCTGTACTTCTCTCGGGCAGTCAATTGCAGGGTTCATGCCTAAGATGTCTGTCCTGATGCTATCCCAGTCTGCCTTGTTGTATCTCAGCGTTCTTTCCTTGGTGTGTTTCCAGCGAATCTCTGTACATCTGATGCTGATCGCATTATGCCCTCCGGAGGCTATTGTGAGATTTTCCATTTTGATCAGCATCTTCCATTCTCCAATTACCAGGTCTATAGTTGTGCCTGCATTTCCGGGTCTCGCCGGGGGGTGTGTGACTGAGTGTGGGTTGTGCACTGTTAGATTTCTTCTTTTGGTCCATTCCTTGAGTTGTTTTCCTGCTTTGTTGATTGTTCCTGCAGACCAGTCTGGGTGTATGGCATTGAGGTCTCCTATGATAATGTTTCGTGGTCCTTTGTGCCAGTCATCGTATTTGTCGAAGTCTTCTGCTTTTGGTCTCTGGTAGTCGAAAGTGACCTCGGTGCCTGCTGTCCATAGTGTTACGATTGGCTATAAGATCTCTCCTTTATTATATCTCGCAACAGGCAACGTGCCTACTGTTAGCTTCTTCTTAGAGATAATACTTACTTATCTCTTATTGTATTCTCTTTCCTTTGAGAATTCTCAATACTGATTATCTTACACTACGTCTTAGATATTGACCGTTGTCAATACTAAGTCCTTATAGTGTTAACTAGTATTGATTCTGTTCCTCCCCATGATTGTTGGTCTTTGTAGTAAGGAGCGTAAAGGTGTTTTATTGATAACTTATAAGATAGGAAATAACTTAGGTGGTTGCGTGAAGAACTAACTGTCAGGTCCTATTGACCTCCTTATATAGTTCTTCCAGCAACCCGCTTACAAATCAAATGAGTCACAACTGTGACTCATATACTCGCATAACATATAATCTCATGACCATACTTGGTCATGCGCAAGTCCCATGACCTTAAAGGGGTTATGTGCAAGACCTCATGACTCGTATAAACGAAGTCATGCCTCTTAGTCCTCATGACTCATAGGCGCCCCTATGAGTCAACGCTCAACATACCAATCAAACTCAAACATAAACAACTATGACTCACAACTGTGAATCATGTGAGACCCTATGACTCATATGTGAGCCGTAGTGCAAAACATAATATCATATGACTCAACTGAGTCATGTACGAAAAACCTTTAACAAATGAAATACTTATGACATACAATTGTGTGTCATGTGAAACCATTACAAACCATGTCGGGTTTGTAATACTAGCTCCCCTCTCCCTAAATCCTCAGTCCCTTGAGGATTCATGATGGTATCCTTCATAGTACACATCTTTTCTTATATTTCTGCAGATGTATGCCATATCCCCCACAATTCTACTAAACCTTTTTTCTTCCTCCTTCCTCGCATAGCGTTCTCTTGCTAGCTCTCTTTCCAGGGCTCGGATCCTGATGTCCTTGCCTGCTATCTCTCCTTTTGACCATCTCTTATCCGCCTCCAGCTCTTCAATTTGCTCCTCCTTTTCCTTGACTTTTCTCTTCAAGGTTTCCTTCGTCTCGAAGGAATCGGTATGGGTTATCGTTGGACAATTTTCCAACTGTTCTCCACCTTTCTTGACCTTGGGCCAAGATTTTTTGCCCCCTCTTCTCTTTGTTTTCGTCCCTGAAAACCTTGCTTGCTTTGCCGTTAAAAGGATATTGTTGTCGCATGGCGACTGGGGTGGTGTTCTCGGGGATGGTGACGTTTCTTCCCATGTCATCATGGGTGGTTGGAGTGGTGGTAGGGGAGTTCTGTGTTTTTTCAGCGAGTAATTGGCTCCTTCTTTTTCCGTAAAGTGGATTTGGCATCCATCGTCTAAGCAACCAGTCCAGTTTTTCTAGTTGTGTTCTTCTTGTTCGTGTGTAGTTGGCGTGGATGAGGGGAGATCGACTAGGTTGATCCAGTCCTTGTCGCTCATTTGTTCCTCCTTTTTGACCAGGTTTCCCTGGGTTTTTTCGGTGAAAGTATTCGATTGCATGTTTAGTGTTACTAAAATTCTCTCCTGGGTACCACTCTTGGTCGTGTTGCGCAGAGTAACCGGTCCACTTGGCTCGGTATTGTAGTTTTCCGTAATGTAGTCTTGAATCGACTATTTGATCGAGTTCGAATTCGTTTTCTCCTTCTATCTGGATAGGAGGAGGGGGAAGTTTCTTTTGTGAGGGTAGAGGATCGTCTGAGTAGAGTTTGAGTTTGCTGATGTGAAAGACTATGTGTTTCGTTTTCATTGAGGCCCGGAGGTCCAGCTTATAAGCTTTTTCTCCAATTTTTTCAATGATTTTGTACGGTCCAATTTTCCGATAATCTAGTTTCTTCGATGGTCTCGTGGTATGAATGTCTTTTGTAATTAACCAGACTTTGTCTCCTGCTTCTAGTCTTGGATCGGGTTTTCTGTGGTGATCGTTGTTTTCCTTCATTTTATCTTGTGCCATTCGTATTTCTGTTTGAATGAGTCCATGTAGTCGGCTGATATCGTCCTTTTCCAATATTCCTGGTAAGCCTATGTGTCCCATGGGTTCATTGATGGGGTGATGTCCATAATTTGCATAGAAGGGTGTTGTCTTGATGACATCTTGTTTTGTATTGTTGTATGCAAATTCTGCAAATGATAGCCATCCTTCCCAGTCTTGTTGGGAGTATTCCACATATGTCCTTAGGAATTGTTCGAGTGAGGCATTTGTTCGTTCTGTTTGACCATCCATTTGGGGGTGAAATGCTGTGTTTATCTTTCGTGTGATGTCCAATCCTTTGGTCATCTCTTTCCATAGGTCCGATGTGAATATTGATCCCCTATTGCTGATGATATCTTTCGGTAATCCATGTAGTTTGAAAACATTTTTCATAAACAATTGCGTAAACTGTTTGGTTTTCATATCCTTCCTATAGGGTATGAAATGAGCCATCTTGGTTAATCGATCCACGACGACCCATATCACGTCATAGTTGTTCGATAGTGGCAAGTCTGTGATGAAATCCATACTGATGGATTTCCATGGTTTTTCAGGTATTTGTAGTGGTTGCAATAGTCCATAGGGCGTGTGACGACTTGGCTTTGTCCATTGACACATGTCGCAGTTTTTGACATATTGCTTAATATCTTGGCGCATTCCTGGCCAATAGTATGTTCGTTGTGTCAATTCAAATGTTTTGGCTGTTCCACCATCTTCGTTTTGTGGTGTATCGTGATTCTTTCTTATCGCTTCGGTTCTTATTGGTTTGTTTTCTGGTAACCAGATTTTTCCTTCATACAACATGTATCCTTCATTCCAGTTACATGATCCTAGTGCCACTTTCGGGTATTCTTTATCCTTCCTTTCTATGGCTTTTCGAATATCTTGGAGCAACACATCCTGTGATGTTTTTTCTTTGATATTCTTTTCGGTTCCTTGGTCTTCTATCGTCCATAGTTCCATAGTATTGATTTCTTCTGAGCCCGAAGCATATCCTTCATCCACAAAGAATTGTTCTTTTGGTAACAGAATCCTTGGTCATTGTGTAATGCGATCGTCTCCTTCCCTTGGTATATCATTTGTTCTTCTTGTAAGGGCATCTGGTTTTGCCCCTTCCTTGCCTGGTCGATATTCGATTTTGATGTTGTATTGACTTAGCTCTTCACTCCATCTTATTCGTCTTCCATTCAGGGCCTTGGTAGTTGTGAATGGGACAAGGTTCTTGTGGTCCGTGAGAATTTTGACTGTATGAGGGCTTCCTTGTGCATATTTCCTCCATTCCTTGAGGGCTTGCATGATTGCAAGGAGTTCTGTGTCATGTATGTCATAGTTGCATTCTACCTTGGTCATTGTCTTTGACCGGTAGGCTATTGGTTTCCACAGTCCTTCATTATCTTGTTGCGATAGTATTCCGGAACAGACGTAATTAGATGCATCAGTTTCGATCATAATAGGTGCCTTTGGGTCGAAGTGTCTTAGTATTGGGGTTGTAGTAAGTCTTTCTTTAAGGCCACCGAAAGACTTTTGCTCTTGCTCTCCCCATTCCCACTTCTGATTTTTCTTCGTTCTGTTGTATAGTGGTTTTGCTATCCTGCTGAATCCTTCTATGAATCATCTGTAGCAGTTACAGAACCCTACAAAGCTCTGGATGTCTTTGACCTTTTCCAGTGTTGTCTATACTTTTATGGTATCCATTTTGGTAGGATCCGTTCGGACTCCCTCAGAGTTGATGATGAATCCTAGGTATTCAGTTTCTTCATTGTGGAATTCGCATTTTGTGGGTTTGAGGCGAACTCCTATTTCCTTGAGTTTTGCTAGTACCATGGCCACGTCCTTTTGATGTTGTTCCATGGTATCCGAATATACCAACAGGTCATCCAAGTAAGCTATGCAGTTGACATCCAAATATTTACTAAGTGCATTATTGACCCATCGTTGAAAGGTTGCCAGTGCATTAGCTAATCCGAATGGCATGACCATATACTCATATAGTCCGTATCTTGTTCTAAATGCTGTTTTCCATTCGTCTCCTTTGGCAATCCTTATATGTTGATAGGCATCCTTGATATCGAGTTTGGTGAAATATTTTGCCGTTTGCAGTCGGTCCAAGGCTTCACTTATCAATGGTAATGGATATTGGTCCTTTTTTGATACTGCATTTAGGCCTCTGTAGTCCACACAAAGCCTTAATCCTCCATCTTTTTTCTTGACGAAGAGTATGGGTGCTCCCGCTGATGAGGACGAAGGTCTTATCCATTGTCTTTCTAGGTTCTTTTCCAGGTACTCTCTGAGTTCCTTAAGTTCTTTCCCTCTTAAGGGGTAGAGTTTCATGAATGGTGGCGGTGCTTCTGTTTCGATCTTGTGGTCTGCTGTCTTATGTGGTGGCAACTCGGTTCTTTCTTTTTCTTCAAATATGTCTAAGAATTTGTGATACTCCTTAGGCACTATTTGTCTTAAGGTTTCTTTTCCACCCTTTCCTTTCTTTTGCAGGGCTAGTTCGGTGCTAATTGTTGTGGCTGCCAGCGTGAGTTTTGCATCATCCCATTTTAGGATCCCAGTGATTTCTCCTTTCTTGTGCATCCTGCCGAATGCCTGTGTTGAGATGAAAGCGATCGATAGTTTTTTCTTGT
>ML120672.1:0-33471 GCA_003788595.2 Choiromyces venosus 120613-1
AAGGTGAAGTTATACAAAGTATTAGATAGTATTAATGTTCTTTATTTCCTATTTCTATAATTTAATTTATCATTGCTGGTTGGTTGGTTGGTTGGTTGGCTTGCTCACTTGCTCATTCTTTTACTCATTCTCTCGTTCACTCGTTCATTCTTTCATTCATTGACAACGCAACCCCACTACCCCACCACACAGTCCTAGTATGGCACAATCACAATTAAACAGGTGTCAGATCACGAACACTTCTGACGACTGGCTGTATATAATACTATTAATAGTAGCAGTTACATTGAACTACATGGAAGGAGCTGTAGTATTATTCTCATACCTTGCACTACTCTCTCTAGTAGTAGGTACATTGCACTCAATAGAAGGAGCTGGAGATACAGAATTCAGGTGCAATAGTAGAGTCTCTTCTTTACTCTACCAACTGATACACTACCATCAACTAAGTCAATCATATTTATCTTGAGCATTACTGACTCTAATTCATCTTCCTCAAATAATATATTGACTAGTAGATAGTACTTTAGCAGTTCCAATTCTGAGTAGTAAACCATGCAGTCTCTGATAATTTCTATCTCATTGAACATAATATTTGATGCCTGAATAATTGATTTTCTTTCAGGATCCCAAAGGTGCAATATCTTGAATATCTTATGTATGTAACTGATGAAACTACATTTCTTTGCCAATTTAGTAAATTTGTTGTGATGTTGAGAATCTGGATTAAGCCTATATATGACCCAAGTAAAGTAATGTAGATGAGTAAGTTCTGAATTTGTGCTGTAAAGGTTTTCATATGTTGTCAGCCCAGTCACTGAGGTAGAAGGTGAATGGGGGTGCAGATGAACTATTGTGTTTAATACCTCAAACTGAAATTTCTCTCTAATAGAGGAATCAAGTATTAGAGTACTCCCTTCAGTTAAGATTATCTGTATTATCCTTTCACTAACTTCATTTTTATCCTAAGTTTATAGTGGTGATGGCTTGAAGGAAATACCTAACACTATTAAGATATTATGAAAAACACTATTCTTGTACTCTCCTTTCCATTATTACAATGCAATTAAGTAATTTGATACTTAGGAAAATGGTTTTCAAGGAGGCCCTTAAACTCCTCAAATACTGAAACAACATCAACAGGATTTTTGGAGCAAAGAAAATATACTCAGGTAGAGTGTGAATAATTATAGATAATAAAGTACCTACAGTGGAGAAAAATAAGTTGATTGTTTGCTTTAATTGTAGGAAGAAGAAGTACATGAAGAAGGATTTTTGGAACAAGAAAGAAGGGAAAGATAGGGCATGAAATGGGAAGCTGGATATTAAGAGTGAGAGGAATGTAAATAGTAAGGTCATGTAGAGTTTAGATCTTGGCAGAGAGATCAAAGAGGAGAAGAGTAGAAGGGATGAGGAGTGGTGGATCAATAGTGGTTATTGAAATCACATCAGTAGAGATTGAAGATATTTTCATGACCAACTAGAATAT
Source organism: Choiromyces venosus 120613-1 (assembly GCA_003788595.2). Taxonomy (NCBI): domain Eukaryota; kingdom Fungi; phylum Ascomycota; class Pezizomycetes; order Pezizales; family Tuberaceae; genus Choiromyces; species Choiromyces venosus. The sequence goes on from ML120672.1 coordinate 1,490, forward strand.
GGAACAGGTGAGAAAACTATGAATATTCCTGACTAGAGGAACCTACTGTACCATAGAATTGGCACAGTGTACATCAAAGTCTTGCTCAATGGCCAAGAAACAAGAAAGATCTATGGTCCAAATATACAACACATCAATTTTTTCAAGAATCTTATATCTTATTGAGAGTTGATGGAGTGAGGCATTGAAATGACTTTACAGCTTGGTGTTGGTTGTAAGCTTTACTTCAATAGTGAGTTGCAAGGTATTGCTATTATGAAGAAAAGATTGTTTCTGTTGAGGACTGAGACTTCCAGGTTACTTGCAAAATATGAACCAACCAGCTTGAACAGCCAAATAAATTTCACTGAAAATGGAGTCCTCTGAGTTATGGCACAAGATGCTAGTAGATTACCATGCTCTGGATCTAATGACCCAGGTCATTGATAGAACTCTATTGCAGTCAGGCACAGGAGATCAAACAGGGACATGACAGAGATGTAATGACTATCTGATATGTCAGCTATGCAGGATGCCATTCTGAATATCTTTGGGATGCACTTGCTGAATGTTAGAATAAATAGATAATGATATCTGTGGTCCAATAGAAGCTCCCTCCTTGGTAGACAAGTAATACTTTATTCTTTACACTGATGAGTTTATAAGATACACTACTAGTTACTTCATGGCAAAGGGGTCTGAAACATTTGCATTTTTTAAGATCTTTAAGGTATTCATAGAATGAGTCCATGACAGTAAAATTGGAGTTCTCCACAGTCATGTCAGGAGATAATACTAAAGTAGAAAATTTCAAAATAATTTACAAAGGGAGGGTAGGTGAAGTGAGTCGACTATACCATATACCCTGAAGGAGAATGGATTGTCAGAACATCTCAACCAAATGATCATGAATAAGGTACTGAGCATATTGTCTACAGTACAAGCATCCAATGAATTGTGGGCATTAGCCTATAGTATAGCTATTTGTTTGAAAGACCTATCACTTTGTACATTACTTGATAGTAATACATCTTATGAGAGATGGTTTAATCTATGACCTTGTATTCCTAATGTATGCATTTAGAGTTGCTTGGTTTATCATCAAGTTTTGAGAGAAATGAGATGGAATGTCAAATATAGAGCTACCATTGGAATCTTTGCTGGTTATTTCTTGACAATGAAATTATACAAGATTTATGATGCTGGAAAGTACTTTTTTGACCATCTCATGGGATGTGATTCTCCAGAAGGATGACAGCTACTGGATGAGGAGTGCTGTGAGTGATACAATGAGGATTTTAGATAGTACATGGGGAGGATTAGAGATTAAGGACTTCTATAGTTGGTTGGATAGTGATAGAGAAGGAGGAAAAGATAGATTAGTTGGTGAGGATAGTGGAATAGGCAGAGATAATGGAAAGATAGTGGTAGGATACCCAAATGATAGCTCAGAACCTGGTGAACAACTCAGAATACCAGGCATAGAATCTACTATTCCTGCCCATCAATACATGCCAAAGAACTCAGGAAAGTTCTTGACCTGAGAGTTGAAACAGCTGACATTTGGTCTTAGGAAGATATAGGAAAGAGTGATGGAGTAAGGTTTCAGAGTTCAACTAGGGCAAGCATGACTGACTTTGGAAGTCCTGCAGAGACACCAGACTTTGCTAGACTGATAGAGGTTGGGTAATGATAAGTCAAGGTGGCACAACAAGAATATAATAGGTATTGCTGAGAGAATGTAATTAAGGAATAGATGTCTAGTCTTGAGCCATTAGGGACATGGGTTGTGATTGATAAACTACTAAGTAGTCAGGATATAGTGACCCCTTAGCTTGTATTAGCCTACAAACTTGACTCAGATGAGAAGCTAGTCCAATATAAAGTGAGGTTAGTTGCTCATAGATTCAAGCAGAAACCTGAGGTAGATGTCACATGGAGCTACACCATACTAATATCTCTGAATACTGTTCATTTAGTTTTATCTTATGCAGTACCTCATGATTTAGATATTTACCAACTTGATGTTATTACTACCTTCCTTGAGAATGAGATTGAAGATGAGCTTTATTTGTAACCATTGAGTCATTCTATAGTGGATAGATAGACCAAAGTAGTAAGATGGACTAATGAGACTAGTATAGTTTATGTGCAGATCCTCAAGAGTCTTTATGTATTGAGGCAATTGGCATTAAACTGGTAGACCAAGCTTAACCTCGAGTTGATTGGTTTTGATTTTACTGTGCTTTAGGAGGAGGTTTATTTCTATTATTCATGTGGTTTAGTTTTGCTTGTTTGGGTTAATGATATCTTGATAATTGGGTAGAGTCATGATGTTGAGGCAACAAGAAAGAAATTATATCAAAAGTTTAAGATATGAGATGTATGGCCTATTGAGCACTTTCTGATGATGAGAATGACTAGGGAAAGGTTACCAGGGATTCTTTATCTGGGTCAAGAGGGATATAGCATCAGGTCCTATGTTATTTTCAGATAGATACATTGAATGTAGTGAATACCCCCATTAGAGACAGGAGTTTTATTGCTGACAAGAAATAGGCTATTGACAGTAGTCAGTGTTGATGAAAATGGGCGAGTAATAGGTGATAGAGCCAGTGAAGAGGAAACTAATGGAACTGAATGCTAGGAAATTATTGGAAGCCTGAACAACACCACCACTGACACCCAACCTGATATTTCTTTTACCATTGGAGTACTTGGTCAATTCGCATACAATTGAGCAAAAGAACATTTACAGATAGCATGATGACTTTTGAGATATCTATGACAAACCTTAAGCTAGCAGTTATGCCATTGGAGATGGGAAATTGAATTGCCAGATGAGAGTTATGATGAAACTGGAATATCAATCAGGTTGTTTACCAATTCTCATTTTGCTGGAGACCCTAATATGATGAAGTCTACAACTGATATAGTTGTACAGGATCAATATAGTTCTATGATTGCTTGGTAGTCTAAGTAGCAATCAATTACGACCAAGAGCACTGCAGATGCCAAGTTCATAGCTATTGCAAGCAGAGCAGATAAGGATATCTGGATACACAAGGTAGACCATGAAATAGATTAATCACAACACTTAATCATCAATGGAGAGAGTGAAGGAGAATCCCCAATACCTGGTAGGATCTCTCTCCTGATATTCAGTGACAATGAGGTGAACATTTAGAATGTGAATACTTGAGTACATCAAACACCAAGCAAGACAGTAGGGGTAAAGTTTCAGTGGTTGTGGGATCAGGTCATTGATAAGACTATTATACTCAGCCATCTACCCACCACCAAATTGCTTGCTGATACATTTATGAAGATTTATGGTCAAAGTCAGCAGGTATTTGTGAGGAAAGTGGTACTATGGCAGACTTAGGAATTGTCTATTTTTAGGAGGGTATTGATACTGAAAGGATATGGGAGTATTGATGCTGGATGGCAATAGGAGTATTTGATAGTAAAAGGATACAGGAGTATTAATATTAGATGACAATGGGAGTGTTTGATACTAGATGGTAATGGAAATATATTCTGTGATGGGAATATGATAATAATGGAAATCATGCATGGGATTTGCTTTGTCTTTCTTTTGTCTTAGTAGATTTTGGAGAAAGTTCTCAGAGTTATTTTTCTTTACTATGTTTTGAGATGTTGTAGTAAAAGATAGATCTTTATAGCAAGCAAAAATAGAACATGGATTAGTTTTATTTTGATATAATTATTCCTATCTTTCCCAAATTAATAAGTATTTCAAGTTTCCTCATTAATGATTATTTTTCCCTTACCTTTTTCTTCATCAGACCATTGCACTAAGTCCATTTTCATCTGCTGCACATACCTGATGTTGCCCATAAAATAATACTCAGCAGTCAAAATATGTAATATAGGTATTTGAAGTGTTCAAAATGTCCTACTTTATCCTTTCATAAGTTCTTAGCTTACCTGATATGAGTCCAATCAAGGATATATGTTATTACTTGAAATCTTGATTCTAAAACTATCCTCCAGGCCAAACAATTCTGTCTGACTACAGTGTAGCTATTAATGAACAATGGAATTGTATCATCCTACATGAGATCTCTAACCTTACTGCCTCTATTTCCTCAATATATCCAGAACCTTATTCTTAGTTCAAGTAGTCATACCACTTGGTAGCTAATATTTTCAACCCTGCAGACATTTGGTTTTAGCATCTCCTCCCTTGTAGTGCTTTTTCGTTCTTCCCTTTTCTTACTTTTCACCCTATACTTTGCTACTTTACTACTAGTTCTGGACTTATTTCTTATCTTATTATTGTTATTCAAGTTCATTTAATATGATATCTCCTCTCTCTATTATTGATTTATGTATGTACCTATAGTATCTCAAGAGATTAGAAAAATATCTCCACTGATTCTATACAAATCTTGACACAGACAGGAGTTATGTTTTTCAGTTTTTACTAATCTCATGGAGTATTTTACAAGTATTAGTATGTAGTTCAATCAATTCATTTATATAATTCCCTTAAAAGAACTATTCCAAAAACAATGATTCCTTATTTCTTTAATCACCATTTAGCCTTATCTACTTATAATAATATCTAATAAGTTAGATCATCATACAGTGCAACAGCTACAGGTTAATAGTAGCATATAATTCCTCCTTTTTTTCACTTGCACACATTACTTAGTACCCCTAATTCTTGTCTTACCATATTACCTTTTTAGTCCTTTTCTAATATACTCAAGTATAATTATAGTATATCACTGAATCTCCTTTCCTTGGCAAATATCCTTAGAAAGTGTTCATCCAACTCCCTGACTTGGAGTCTGCATAACAATTTCTCTATTGTCAGACTAACTTATCTTACAACATAATTTTGTGTTTTCATTAGTTGGTTCCATAATTCTTTTTAAAAGATACCTATCCAAAAGTTGAGTGAAGCATTAAATATTATCTTGATATACCATATCACTATCACATATGTGAAGAGAGTAGTCTGATGTACCTTTTGAGTGGTAATTCACATTAATGGGTACCATACTCACACATAGTTATTAAGGTCAGAAAGTTTTGGGTGGTAGAATGAGAATCAGGTGTATTGATCAAGGTATATAGTTGGAAAAAGGGCCATATTGCAGGATATCAAAAACCTGAACTGTTACACAAAATGACAGTCCGTGATGGTGAAGTACAAAGAAAATTATGTTTGATAATACTATATATACATGCTAGTAAGAACAAATAGTAATGAAGTAGAATGCTAGTAAGTAAGAAAAGAGCATAATAATACTACAAAGATGAAGGATAAAAGATTAACCAAGACGTTAAAGAGATATTATTTATACTTAAGTACTGTACATACTCTTAATACAGTTTCTTAATATCTGCCATGACTGCATTTCTTTCAAGATCAAACCTCTGTCCTAACTTCTGCACCTGACTTTACAGATTTTTTTTATCTACCCTTTAGAACCAAGTGCCATTACAACAAAGTAAACATGTACTCTCTGCTCTTGTTTGCCTATTCATAGCACAAATCTGTAGACCTTACTACAGATTAGACAGTTCCACTACCTTCTAAACTCCATCAAAGTATAATTTCAATCTATTTGTTGTGTAATCAGACACCACGTGGATCTTTTGTGCATTACAAAAGTCACTGCCAAGAAGATTGATATCAGAAAACTGAGAGTCTGATGGCGACATATAAATAAGATGGTGATGTCCACCTATTGTGGCAGGAATTGGGTGTCCTTCTCTAATACCGAAAAGTTTGCTTGCCTGGACTAGTTAGCTAGCTGGACTGCTGACATCATAGTAGTACTCACCTGAACTGACAGATATGTTAATGGTGAAGTGCTGTCTAAGAGGAAAAACACCCAACAAACTTTGCCTGCATGACCAACAACAAATGGAACTATCGGTCTATACTTTGATCCATGCATGTAACCATGAGCCACGTTAACCACCTCTTTAGCCTGGGACTTTGCCACTTTCAAAAGGTAAGGAATTCCAATTTCTTCAGCAATTTTCGTTTCCAATATTTCATGTTTGATATCAGAAATTAAGACATTATAATCTTTTGGATCTCGGCCGATATCATGAATGTCGACAAATTGGCCACGATCTTTAATGTCTTGCTGCCGCTTGTGGTTGAAATATTTCTGTGGATCAACCTCCAACAAAGTGAACCTTCTTCTAATTGTATCATAACTAGGAGGACCAGTATATGGGGGCGGCATGTTATGGATGTAGTGTGATGTGGAGAGATGAAAATGTCTCCGAACAGCCTTGACAGCTTTCTGATTAAAGAACCTAAACATCATGATGGCTGGCTACTTTTTGCATCTCTTCAGTTTAAAATTTAGCAAGTAGGTCTTAGCTAACTAGAGAGATAATGTGACTTACCTAGTTGTTATATGCTCTGATCTTGTCGCTTTGTTGTGGAATGATGTTGTTAGCGTTTGGGAGGAAGACTTTATCTCTTCTCTGTGAAAATTTGATGTCGACTGGTGCAGCGTCTCTTTTCTTACTCCTGTGCGTGGATGGTGTGTTGACCGAGGTATCTCCCTTTGCGGTGGGTATAGTTGTGACCGTCTGGTAAACTTGATGGTATATCAGTAGGGAACTGACTTGCCGATATGTTGCCTATCTGCACGAACAGGGGAAAGATAAAAGTTGAACAACTAGGACCAATTGAGATAGAAAGAAAATGTTGTCTATTTTTGTGTTGTCTGCAGGTTGGTTGTTGTTGTCTAACTAAGAAAAGAGAAAAGCCGCTTATAAGCAGGAAATTCTCCATGCCAAGCTACATACAAAACAGGGTAATTAGTGGGCAACAAACAGTCTCCACAACTGCTAAAAATACCCTATCCGATTGTCCTATAATACGCCACACTGGTACCAAATATTAGCTAGTAGAAGCATTCTTGGCAGATTTTGTAAGTAATTTGGGTGAGAAAAACAATCCAGGTGAGACATGCCAAGACCCACACCTGATTTTGCTATCATAATATCGTAATACTTTATGTTTGTCTCTGTGCCAAGAATTGGCACCTCTTTCAGAATAGCAATTGTGGACCCAAAGGTTGTACAGTGTTCAAGCTGTTTTACTGATTGTGGTGAACAGTACCAGTATCTGGTAAAGGATATAAGAGAAATCCCATACATATGTACTAATGCTCATTGAAAAGAATAACAAAAGTAGCTTCAATGCGATACTTCAAACAGGATCGGTGGTCACTATTCCCAAACAGGTACCAATTCTTGGCATGGAGACACGAGAACACCAAGCTTAATCTTGTGCCACATCTCTATCAGCATATTAAGTTAGACTATGCTGATAGCTGGTTGCAGATCTGATGCAAGGGTCTGTCCTGTTATCAGCAGAATCACTATACTAAATCATAATAGGCTCAGTAGAGCATGTTAAGAAAATGGTGGATAACAGTTAATGTTATCCACTAAGCTCAGCCTCCCTAAGCTATACCCTATCTGGCAAATACATACTTTCTCGGAGTGTTTTGTCTCTGATTGTAGAGATCTGAGGCTAATCCCTGATACCAGATTTAATGAGTTTTTATGGTACTGAGAAACAAAAAATAGGTTGATCTATTTTACACACACCTATGAGAAATGAAACAAATAAAGAAGAGAATCACTTGCTGGGTAGACAAGTGGAAGAGAAGAAGTTCACTTCTCCAACAAATAGACCATAGAAAAGGGGAACTGTAAATAAAAAGAACAACAAATGTTGCTAGGAGGGGCAATCACTGCACACACAACTAGGAGACAAATTTATCTGTCCAAAGGGAAAATATAATTCTGTCACTGGAATTGCTATCAAAAGAAAAACAAAAGAGAAATTCATAAAATAGAAAATAAATCCATGTTCCCAATCTTGATGTCCACGCTCCTCTTCTTTCATGCTATGTTTCCCCTTTTTGCCAATGGTTGTCCATTATCTTTCTCTCCTCATCTGTTCTCCTCCGTTCTTGTTTCCTGATGCTTGCCCAACCTATGTAACAATTTTACTCACCAAGATATCAACCCATGGTAACTAAGAAACAACCCCCTAGAAACTAGCAAACAAAACAATCCTCCTCTTTGTCTAATTGTCCAAACCTTGACCCTCACGATAACAAGCCTATCCGATAAAAATGAAACACAACTTCTAGCTAAAACACCAAAGGCCATTTTCCTTCTCCACAGTACCAGCCTACATTACTGTGGAGGAGAAATTATGTAACGCTAGAGTTGGGTGGTAAACCCGTATTGTACCTAGAGCTTAATGGCCATGACATTTGTTTCCTAGCTAGTTTATTTTCAGGGTTAAGGCATGTGTCTTGGACAGTCTTGTGGGGCACTTGGGAGTTGTCAGTGACAGTCGTCGACAACCAGAACCAACTGACCACAAGAAAGAGATGAGTACTGACAGGAGAAACTGAGAAAACACAGTTGAGAAAAAGAAAGAAATAGCCTGAGACAGAAAGGCATTGAGATCCATGACAGATCTGCAGGACTAGAAAAATTATGAGGTTGATAGTTGTTCTTTTTCTCTAATTTTTACCTCGGAATTTTATGAAAATAGTTTGAGATGGAGAATTACCCTAGAGTGAGGGAGTTCAATTTTTAGGGTCTTTTCTTGGATTGCTTTGAGGTACTTTGTGAGAGAAGAGAAAAGTGACTGAGCTTTGTGCCTACCCTTCAGCCAAGCGAATCACCTACCCTCAGGAGGGGAGAGGTCAACAGTACTCATTACAGGGAAGAAGTATCTAACCCTGGAAGCTGGAATAAAATAGGCAGAATGACAGGAGGAAAATCATAAAAGACTGTAGATAGATACATAAAATAGATAAAGTTGAGGAATTCACAAGGGCACAAGATAGATATTCAAGTTCACATAATATTTCTATCTAACTAACTAGGCCCTATTTATCATGGGACTTCCTTTCCTCCCATGCTCTGCCGGTGTGGGTGAAAATTTTCACTGCCAGTAAGGGGGAAGAAATTTTTCTCCACTGAAACAATAAGAAAAACTTTCACAGCAAGGAGAAATATAAACAGTTTCAACATATCAAAGAGAGTGCTGTAAGAAGTTCATTGAAAATCAAGACCAGAGGGAAAGATGCAGAACGAAATTGAAACTAATACTTGGGGACAATTTCTAACCAAAGGGATGGTATGATTTTGTTTGCATGCAAAGATACTCACAGATAATTTGACATATTTTTTCTAATCCCTGTGTTCAGGTATGATACATCATGCCTGGAACAAGTACTAGCTGCTTTTGGGTGCTGTAGATCTTGTTTGGGAAACCGGGGATTGTGTTTTTTTTTTTGTTTTTCCTGTTGGGCTGAAAAGGGGTTAAGACCCTGTCAATAATGAACCATTATAGATATTTCAGTTGTTCTCATGGAGGAGGGCATGGGACTGCATGCATTTTCAATATACCAGAGTTGTGTTCTTGACTTTATTTGTCTCTTCTTCAAATCTGGGTTTGCTTTTTGTCAATTGGGGTTTATGCCAGTGTCATAAAAATCATGGCAGAAAGGGTTGGGAATTGTGTAAAAAAAAGGTGTTTTTATTATTATTATTCTTCTTTGTTCATCTGTCCATTACTCTACCATGTGAGAACCCTCCCCTCCACCCCTGTCAACCCACCAAAAAATCATTACCACCTCCCCTGTGCAACTCCTCTCACCACCATAGTACTCCCTCATGTGCTATCCTCATACCTCTGACACTCCAGAATTGACTGGTATGCACAAGCTACATCTACCCACTGTAACCCTGTAGTCGAATAGCACTCATCACAGCCCGAGCCTTGGAACAGCTGAACAAACTCGGCAAATCTCAGTGAGAATTTGTCAGTGCCAGTTCTATGGCTATCGGCTTGCACCTCAGTGTGAATGTTTAGAATGTTGATGGTTTCCTTGTCGCCTAGAGAAGTTAGCCTTAATGCTTAAGACAGTGAAGATTACTCATTAATCTTTACCATATCTGCATGGTGTATCCCATAAAGCTCCTTGAATGCAGAGGGATTACATCTCCTGTTTAGGCCCTCATACAGCACGGCATATACAGCAGCATCTCCATCATATGCCATTGTAGTGCCCTCTTGAATGATATCAATATCGGACTCCATTGCGTTGTTTCATTTGTCCCACTTAAAGTTGCTGATGAACATATTCCATATATGGCTATGCTCCGGCACACAAAGCTTCAATGAGGACACATCATCCTATAGTAGGTCAACATTGTCTTTAGGTGCAGGTTGTCTCTGCTTGCATGCAGACACTCTCTCCTCGAGTGCAGACAATTTCTCCTCGAGTGCACGAATGTGCTTCCCAAGACTAGCAAAGCCCAGACTGTGGTGATTGCTGATGAAAGGTTCTCCACACACCTTCTCAAACTTGGGTTCCCCCTCTTGTAGCCTGGGCATATCTTTGGCCTCACTCTTCATTTCCTCTTCACTGCCCATTTTCGATTTAGTAACTAATATAGCATCGCACTTTGGGTCATCCTGACCCCCTGGTGAAATCTCCTAATGGATCTTCTGCCTCTTTAGATATTTGACCAGATTTGCCTTGTTCTCCAGAGCATCAAGTCCCACACACTTAGAGTGCTTCCGGAGATCTTCCACCTTTGTTGACTTGGGGAGTACAATTGTTGTTCAGTTGTTGGTTGTTTTCAGTTGTTGGTTGCTTAATCAGAAGACTTAGTGACCTCTCCCAGACAGAAGTGAATGAGAAGATAGAGAAATTGGGGGAGATATTGGCTGAGGGCAAGAGGCCAAAGGGTTGGACCAGGGAAGAGGTGGAGGTAGAAATGATAGAGAAGGTGGCTGAGGCTCAGGTGGTGGAGGCTGAGGAGGATATCAAGATGGTTGAGGAGAGGGTTGAGGAGAAGAACTGATTTTGTATCTTTAATCACAGGTAGTTAGTTTGCTGGAACCAAATCATTATTTGTGGAGGAGCTCCATTTAGCTAGAAATGGGGGGGGGTTCTGCAGTTTATGTACACAGACTGGAGATACATCATGAGTTGTTTGCAAGTTTAGTTTGTTTGCTTACATGGCCTATATGAACAGGCCTATATAAAGGACTTATCTCTAAACCTCCCTAAGAAAAACAACCCAAGAGACAAGAGAGAATAACAAGAGATGGTGACGGAATTTGGAATAGAGGAAGACTACCCAAAATTGCTGGAAAGATCATAGGAAGACAACAGGAAAGTTGTACTTAGAGGAATTCAGCATAGATAGTTGGACAACTGGGATCAGTTGGACTTTCTTTTATGTGGATTGATTTTGCCTTTTAGGGTTTTATTGTGGTTTCCGGACTTGTGGTTAGGAGATTGTTTTCTACAGAATTGATTGAGGTACGAGTGTTTTCTTTTACATTGAGCGAACTTGTTTACTGTGGGCATTTTTGTTTAGTTGTTTACCATGATCAAGAAAGGAGATGTGACCTATCATTCCTGGTTTTTTCAGTATCCTGAAGGTTTCCCAGAGGAGAGAAAGATGTGGGAGGATAGGAAAGGGAAAGGAGTGGAGAAGAGAGTTGAGCTGATGGATGAGGAGGAGGCAATGAGGAGGAGGCAACATTGAAGTTTGTGGAGTTGAGGAAAGATGATGTCAGGTGTGATATGTGGATAGATATAGAAATGGGGAGGAGGCTTACACAGCAGTGGGGTGGGATGAGTTTGGGGGAAAAATTGACATTTTTTGAGGATGCAATAGAGGGGGTAATTGTGGGTGTGGGTGAGGGGCATGGGTGTGGGGATGAGGTTTTCCATATTTTTGAGTGTTTACTTAGGCTTTGTCCAGTGTATGCATAATTTCACTTTTTAGGAGAGTGTATGAAAAATAGAAAAAAAAATTGAACCTATCATACTCCTCTTATATTATATTACACTAAGCTTAATCTTGCGCCACATCTCCATTGGCATATTACCATACCACAGAAACTGAGGAAATTGCCAAACCCTATCCCAGGATATGTTAACTTTGGGCCAGTAGGGTTGAGGCTTTGCTATGAAAGGTCATTAGCCAGAGAAGAAAAGGTATGATACAAGTTTTAGAGGAACTCTTAGTGTATAGTAGAGTGACCATAATATAGGAGAAATAACAATGAACTGAGGAGAATATAGTAATAGTGAATGATGACAATGAGGTTATTTAATTTATTGCCAGTTGTAAATGACTTGTAGCTTATCTCGATTTTTTTTTATTTCTTTTCTCTTCTTTTGATACTAGTCATTCATTCTAGTGTTTGTACTTCTGTTTCCAAACCTTATATAAACAATGTTCAAATATTAAACTTATTTTTTTCACCTAGTCTGTTGGCTATATCAAGTTATAGTTACTGCTCATCAAACAGTATTTTTAACTAATTAGGAGGAGGAAGGACATAGAGAAATAGACTTCATTCTTTATATAGTACCTTATTATCAAGGTATCTTTGAGAAACATCATTCTGCCAAGCAGAGTGCTGCATCACATTCCTACTGGCCCAGAGTTAGCCAATTTTCTCATTTTCTACTTGCATGGCCAAGTTGAAGTCAGACACCCTCATATAGTAGTAATCAGTGAACCAATAGAGGGATTTTGGAGTGAGGAGTTAGCTTAATTCTAGCTTGTTCTCCTAGCAATGCATCACTGGATAAGGGTTTTGTTTCACCTAAAAGATACTGGATGCTTATTTCTAACTAAGATAAGTAGAGAGATCACGAACTCCCTTGCAACCATCAACAAATGATGGACCATTGATCAACCACCATGTTTCCTCCCCACATTTCCTCAAAATGAAATCCAGAAACAATAATTAGTACTGAGAAAACAAAAATCATCGAGGAGCATTTCAAAGAACCAATGGGAACTGAAAGAAACAGCGAAGAGAATCACTCGCCAGGTAGACAAGTAGAAGGGATGGAGTTCAATTCTCCAATAAACAAACTGTAGAAAAGGGAGACCAAACACTACCTGAAGGGGCAATCACTGCACGCATGACTAGAGGTCAAATTTATTCGTCCGAAGGTAAAATGAAATTCCGACACTGGAATTGCTATCGAAAGAAAACAAAAGCAAATTCGTAAAAGAAAAAATGAAATCGCGTTTTCCTATCTCGATGTCCGCTCTCCACTGCTCCGTTCGTTGTCATCCTCCTTCTCTTCCCTCCTTTCCTCGTTCCTCGTTTTCGTTGTTTTTTCTTCGTTCCTCCTCCTAATGCTCACCCCACCTAACTACCAATTCCCTTGCCAAGACATCAACCCAAGCTATCATAACTAGCAAACAAAACCGTCCTCCCCATCAACTAAATACCCAAGCCCTAACCCTAATGATAACTAGCTGGTCCGATAAAAATAAAATACAACTTTTAGCTAAAACACTGCAGACTATTTTTCTTCCCCACAGTACTTATAAAATATATTAATGACGGACTAGTATATTGGTCTATCCTATTGCCCTTTTTGCGAAATTCGCAATTAACTAATTCTCTGTTAGCCACTGCCTTATCCCACAAACACTGAGAACTGCTTTGCAATTTTTGGTTCTCTGTGTAAGCTCACTGTATAAGGTTTATCGACCTGTGTCTGCTCTGTATACCTGATAGTTTATACTGGATTATACTAGAGGGGCTGTGCGGTACTGCAGGTCTTGAGATTGTATGAGGCAAGTTGAATTACTCTGTTTGGACTTTGAATACTATTGTGGCTTTGATACTAACGTTATAATTTAGGTATTACCATTTCCAACCTGTATTTAACAGTTTCTGGGTATCTTTCTTCACTTGACTTGTGGAATCTGGAAAAGATGGGATATTCAATTTAAGAGCCATCGTGCAGGTATTATTCTTTTTCTTCCTCTTTCTTCATCTCCTTGTTTTTAGTCTTTAAATCATATGATGCTAATAGGATAAATTAAGTAAGGGCTGTACAAGAGTGCTGGAGTGTATGGATATAGATAATTCAGATTTGACAGCTTCAGTAACTGTTACTGCGGCAGTAGTAACTATGGTAACTACAGTTGAATGGAGCAAAATAAGAAATGATAGTCACTTGAGGTATAGATATCATATACTACTTCTGGTACTATTGGGAATGCAATTTAGTCTTGACTTCTATACTCCAACAAGGTGTCTGAAGTTCTCAATATGTGTATTGGTTGTTAGAAGTTAAATGTATACCTGTGTGCAACCTAAGTGAGAATATGATAGATGTTGCAAACATAACTAAACTTTTATATTTTCTTTTAATTGTTTAGTACTATAATATAATTTGTGGGACAACTATCAATTATCAAGATTCATGAAAATATATTGGATTTGGGCTATGTGAGATCTGTACTTTTCTTCTATACCTTAAACTCAAACATATCAAGTACCAAAATAGGTTTTCCTATCTGGCAGAAACTACAATCTGTATTTTGCTCTATTGCCTCTCTGCATCAAAGTAGGTAAAAGATAATTCATCAATCTTTCAACACTCAAGATTGTAGATCTCCTCGATCTTTAATAATGTTGTTGCATACTTAGTTTCTCAATATTAGACCCATTGTAACATTCCTATATCATTAGTTATATGGAATAGGTAATGATGCTTACTTATGTAGTTCTAGGCCTTTGCCTATGTCGTCTTTCTAGCCGAGTCCACTGACTCCTAGAGTACGACACCAATTTTGGGTTTAGTTCCTCTGATAAGGAACCTTCTTCGTTGGTATCACTAACGCTGTGTGATAAAGAGCGTAAAGGGTTTTTATTATAAAAGATAGTTATAGGAAATAACTTAGATGGTTGCATGAAGAACTAACTACCAGGTCCTATCGACCTCCTTATATAGTTCTTCCAGCAACCTGCTTACAAATCAAATGAGTCCCAACTGTAACTCATACACTTGCATAACATATAACCTCATGACCATACTTGGTCATGCGTGAAAGTCCCATGACCTAAAAGTGGTCATGTGTGAAACCTCATGACTTGTATAAACGAAGTCATGCCTCTTAGTTCTCATGACTCATATGCTCATATATGAGTCAACGCTCAACATACCAATCAAATTCAAACATAAATAACTATGACTCATAAGTGCAAGTCATATGTGAAACTCACATGATCTAAATGATCATGTGCGTGAAATCATTACAAACCTATGACCACATAAGTATGAGTCATGTGAAAAACTATTACCTCGTTAGGTTTGTAACACTAGCTCCTCTCCTCTACAGCCTAAGTCCCTTTAGGCCAATGGTCTCTCATCCTTCAATTTTTTGCCATTTCTTGTATTTTTTCTGATAATTTCACGATTTCCCTGCAAGTGGTTTTGGCCATTTTCCTTGTTATCATGTTTTGTCCTCGTTCGAGGCCTATCTCTCTCCTTAGGTCTCTTATCCTTGCTTCCAACAGCTCACACGTCAAGTCCTGTCCCATCAATGCCTGGCTTAGTCGTGTTTTTCCCTTCATCAGTCCCCTTATTTCCCTTGCCTGTCTCTTGATCCTCACTACCTTTTCTTCCATCATGTTCTGCATCGTCCGTATCTATTGATGCAGACTTTCCACCGTTTCCTTCTCTTTTGGTCTCTCATCCACCCAGTCCCCCCATTGTACCATTTTTTCTTTCCTTATCTTGGGCCAGGAATGTTTGCCCCCTCTCCCAGTTTGTTTTGTCCTCAAACCTTGTTGTGGGACTGTCTCATTTTTCGGCGATGGTGTTCTCGGTGGTGGGGAAGTTGGTTCCCATGACGTGATTGGTACCGGTGAATTCTTGTGGTATGAATCTTTTTCCCCTGTGGGTTAGTATCCTGACCCTAGCTTTTCCCTGACATGTGTTTGACACTCGTCATCATAGCACCCAGTCCAGCTTTTCTGGTCGTACTTTCCCTGTTCTGGAGTTGTCTGCTTTGTTGGGAGGTCCATCAGCTGGTCCCATTCGTTGTCTCTCAATTGTTCTTTGGCCAGGTTTCCCTGGGCTTTCTCAGTAGAATCGTTTAATTGAATATTCTGCATTTTTGAAATTTTTGGTGGGATACTAAGTTTTATCATGTTCTGGTGAGTATCCTGTTGACTTGGCTTGGTATTGTGATTTTCTGTAGTGTAGTCGTGAATTGACTATTTCTTTAAGTTCGTATTCTGGTTCACCATCTATTTCTATAGGTGGTGGAGGTGTTTTGGTTTGTGAAGGGAATTGGTTGTTTGAGTATGGTTCAAGAAGTGAGATATGGAAGGTGTTGTGGATTCTCATTTCTGGTGGGAGGTCCAGTTTCTAAGCCTTTGTTCCTATCTTTGCCAAGATTTTGAATGGTCCTATTTTTGTGTAATCCAATTTCTTTGAGGGTCTTGTGGTTTCGATATTGCGTAGCAATAGACAAACCATGTCTCCTGATTGTAGATTTGGATCTGGCTTTCTGCTTTGATTGTAGAATTCTTTTTGTCTTAGTTGCGCTGTCGTCATTTTGCTCTGAGTTGTTTGTGTAGTTGACTCATTTCTTCTTTGTTCATATTTTTTCCTCCCATCAAATGACCTATCATTTTGTATTCCAGATTTTGTCTATTGTTTGCATAAAATGGTGATGTTTTAATTGTTTCTTGATATCCATTGTTGTATGTAAATTCTGCTAGTGGGAGAAGCTCATTCTAGTTGTTTTGTTGGTAGTTGACGTATGCCCTTAGGTATTACTCTAATATGCCATTTGTTCTTTCTGTTTGCCCATCTGTCTGTGGGTGCAAGGCTGTACTCAACTTCCTTTCTATCCGGAGTTTATATGTCATTTCCTTCCATAAGTCCGAGGTGAACAAGGTTCCTTGATCGGAAATGATGTCTTTGAGTAATCCATGCAGTCTGCATATTTCTTTGATGAAGAGATCGGCGAACTGTCTTATGTTTATATTTTTCTTACAGGGGAGGAAATGACTCATTTTGGTTAATCGGTTGATGACCACCAAAATGCTGTCATTATCTTCTGACATCGGTAGGTCTGTAATAAAATCCATAGCTATTGATTTCCAAGTTTTGTCTGGTGCCTTGTTTAGTTGCAGTAGTCTGTATGGCGCATGATGTACTGCTTTTGTCCTTTGGCATGTGTTGCAGTTTTTTATGTATCATTTTACTGTCTCTCTCATCCTGGGCCAATAGTATTTTTGATTTATAAGTTCTGTCATTTTAGCGTTTCCACCATGTCCTGCTTGTGGTGCGTCATGGTGTTGTCATGTGATGCTCGTTATTAATCCTTTGTTTTCTGGTATCCAGATTTTTCCTTCGTACCATAAGTAGTCATTCTTCCATTGGCATAGTCCCAGTGCTACTCCTGGTATCTCTTTGTCTCCTTTTTCCAAGGCTTCTCTTATCATTTGAAATTTTTCATCTTGTCTGCTTGCTTCCAGTATTTCTTCGCTTTCCTTTCCTTTGAGCTCAACCAGCTCTATTGCTTCTATTTTTATCCTGTCAAAATAATTATTTCTTAGTAATAGGATTTGTTTTCTCTGCATTATCATTTCATCTCCTAATGTTGGTACGTCTCCTTCTCTTTGTGTTAAGGCATCGGGTTTTCCTCCTTCCTTCCCTCATCTGTATTCTATTTTGATATCGTACTGGCTGAGGGTTTCACTCCACCTAATTTGTTGTCCGTTTAGTTCCTTCGTACTCATGAAGGGTACTAAGTGTTTGTCATCCGTCAAGATTCTGACTCGGTGTCTGCTTCCTTTTGCGTATCGTCTCCAATCCTTGAGTGCTTGTACTATTGCTAACAATTCCTTGTCATGTATATCCTAGTTGCATTCCGCTGGTGTCATAGTCTTTGATCGATATGCTACTGGTTTCAATTTCCTATCTCTGCTTTGTTGTGATTGGATTCCTGAGCATACGTATTTCCATGCGCCCATTTTTATCATCATAGGCCTAGTTGGGTCAAAATGTGTTAATACTGGTGCCGTTATTAACCTTCTTCGCATTTCGTCAAATGCTCCTTGTTCTTGGTCCTCCCATTCCTATTTGACATCTTTCTTTGGTAGATTGGATAGCAGTTTAGCTATCCTACTGAATCCTGCTATAAACCTGTAGTAGAAGTTACAGAATCCCAGAAAACATTGTATTTCTCTTTTTGTTTGTCGTGTTTTCCATTCCCACATTGCTGATGTTTTGATTGGGTCTACTCAAACCCTTTTTCCATCGATGATGAATCCTAGCTATTTTATTTCTTCCTTATGAAATTCGCATTTTGTTGGCTTTGCCTTCATTCCCGATTTCTGTATGGCTCTCATGATATTGGTAACATCCTCCTTATGCTGTTGCATGTTGTCTGAATATATGAGGACATTGTCTAGATATACTATGTAGCATATATTTAGGTACCTTCTCAGAGTTTTGTTGATCCATCGTTGGAATGTTGCTAGTGCATTGCTGAGCTTGAATGGCATTACCAGGTATTCATAGGTCCCATATCTTGCGGCAAACATGGTTTTCCATTCGTCTCCTTTTTTCAATCTTATATTATGGTAGGCATCCTTGATGTCCAACTTGGTAAAGACTTTTGCTGTTCGTAGTCTGTCTAATGCCTCGCTTATTAATGGTAATGGGTATCGGTCCTTTTTTGTTATTTCATTAAGCCCTCTGTAGTCTACACAGAGTCTTAATTTTCCGTCCTTTTTCTTGACCAATAGGATGTGGGCTCCTCCATCCAAAAAGGAGTCTCTAATCCATCCTCCTTTCCAGTTCTTGTTGATGTAGGCCCTTAGTTCTTCTAGCTCGTCTTCTCCTAACTTGTATATCTTTGTTTTTGGAAGCTGTTTTCCTTTTTCTAGGTTGACTTCCAAGTCTATCCCTTTCCAGTGTGGTGGCAGCATTGTTGCTTCATTTTCTTCAAATAGTCCTAGGAATTGGTGATATTTATTTGGCACTAATTCCCTTAGTTCCTTCAGTTTTTGCTGCTTTTTGTGTTTAATGGCTAGTTCAGTACTGATATTAATGTCTTCAATCTTTATTTCTTCCATTGCCTTGTTCTATTTGAGAATTCCGGTAATTTCTCCTCTCTTGTAGAACTTTCTGAAAGCTCTAGCTGATATCTCATTGACTCTGATTGTTGGTTCTTTCTTGACCAGTTCTTTCTGTTGGCAGTTTGTGCTGCCAAATTCATTTTTCCCCCTGGCTGTTTTTTCTAGATCTTTTACTTCTTCCAGGTTGTTGCTTATAATCCGTTCGACTATAAGTTGTGCTATCTGCTCTCCTTTTTCCACTTTGTACTGGTTGTTTCCAGAATTGATTAGTACTACTTGTACTTCTCCCGTATAATCTGCATCTATAATCCCTGCATTGATCATGAGTCTGTGCTTGACTGCTACACCACTTCGAGGTGCTATGCATCTGTAAGTGCCATAAGGTAGCCCAATGGCTATGCCAGTTCATACTGTTACCTGCCCATTGGCTGGTATTTTGACTCTTTCATCTGCATATGGGTCATAGCCTGCAGCCCCTTCTGAGCCCGTGGTAGGCACCTTTGCCCCTGAATTCAACTTTTTGACTTGGATCCTTTGATCTGTTTTGGCCTGGATATTGGTAAATTGCATAGGCAAGTTTTCTTCCAGGGCTTCTTCTTCTGGTATCGTATATATTATCAGTGAGTGGTTGAGGCACCACATTGGTCATCATTCACTGTTGAAAGTAACTTTCCGGTTTTCCCAATCAATCATTGGCATATGTTCTCTCAACCAGGGCATCCCAAGGATCGCCTCATGGTTTCGAAGTTTTGCCACTTGGAAGGTAACCGCTTCCCTATTGCTATCTCTGTCCATAGGTACTTTCGCTATATGGGTAACTGGGCCCATTGTACTGATTTTTCCATCCGCAAGGTTAATCTCTCTCAGGACTTTTGTTTTTGTTTTCTCTATTCAGTATTTATCGCAGAAATCATTGTCTATAAAGTCTTCCATAGCCCCTGAGTCTATCATGGCATTTATTGCGACTATCTTGTCTTCCCCATGTAATTGCATTTTTACCATGAGGTGATTGTTCTCATTTTTGATTATTTTATTGCTGTTCTTTTCTTCTAATGTAGTATAGAAGTTTCTTATCATTATTGTTTTCGTTTTTTCCTTGTCTCACTCGATGGGTTCTTTCATTGTTCAGCCCTCCAGACCATTCTTTACTGAGGGCCATCGTCTTTTACCAATCCTTCTTCTTCTTGTTCGATTTTGATTTCTTTGATTACTGTCCTGGGCTTCTACTGACCATTGCTTCCTCCAGGTGGATAGGTCATCCTATTGGTAGTGTAGTCCTTTTCATCCCTAGGATTTTTGCAAGTTCTTAATATGTGTCCCGGCTTGGTGCATCCTAAGTACAGGCCATTACTTCATCTCCATACGAATTCGTTTCTTGATATATTCAAAGGTGGTCTTCTCCTGGTCCCATCCAGGTCCATAGGGTCCCCTCTTGGTTCATTACCATTGTTTGTCCTCAATGTTCCTCCTGTATCTCATTGGCCCTCCATTACTCTTGTTGTCGAGCTGTTCTGCAGGTGTCTGATCATGTTGATGCTGTTTCCTTTTCTATGGCGCATCCTACAAGGACGTCCACATTTTCTTCGTCTCTGTAGCCGTTTGCATAGGTGTCTTGCAACGTTCGATTCATTCGTCTCAGGAACTGTCTTTTCATCGTCCCATCATCTTCATTCACTTCTGTTCCAGTGATGCAAAAATCGTTCCAGTATTCGGTTACTGATTCCTTTCCTTTTCTCATTTGGTCCATCTTAGTTCTTACTATATTTTCAGCATCAATGTCTCCAAACTGTGCCTTTAGTTCCCTTGTGAATTCTTCGTATGTTACCCATATTTCTGGTTTCCTTCCTTCCGCAAAGGGCATTATCCAGCTTGCTGCCCCATCTCTTAGGACGGACTTGACATAGGCAATGCATTCCATTTCCCTTGTTTCCCTTATTGCCTCAATGTATAGCTGACATTGAACTAGGAAGGTTCTTAACTTGCTTCTAGTTCCTTGGAATGTAGGTGGTTTTTCCACTTTTATCCTGTTTGCCTGCCCTTCTGGTGGTGTCATGAGGGCTAGGACCTCTTGGAATTGTTCACTTGTGAATCCTGTTATCTGGATCGGTCCTGGGCCTGCATGTTCTCCTTCTTCTTCTCCTTCCATTACTGCTGTATTTTCTTCGTTAAGTGTTGCTTAATGATACAACCAAATGTAACGTTCCTATCTTATTAGTTATATGCAACAAGTAATGATGCTTACTTATGTAGTTCTAGGCCTTTGCCTATGTCATCTTTCTAGCCGAGTCCACTGACACCTACAGTACAACACCGATCTTGGGTTTAGTTCCTCTGATAAGGAACCTTCTTCATTGGTATCACTGATGCTGTGTGATAAAAAGTGTAAAGGGATTTTATTATAAAAGATAGTTATAGGAAATAACTTAGATGGTTGTGTGAAGAACTAACTACCAGGTCCTATTGACCTCCTCATATAGTTCTTCCAGCAACCTGCTTACAAATCAAATGAGTCCCAACTGTGACACATATACTTGCGTAACATATAACCTCATGACCATACTTGGTCATGCGTGAAAGTCCCATGACCTGAAAGCGGTCATGTGTGAAACCTCATAACTCATATAAACGAAGTCATGCCTCTCAGTCCTCATGACTCATATGCTCACATATGAGTCAATACTCAACATACCAATCAAATTCAAACATAAATAACTATGACTCACCAGTGCAAGTCATATGTGAAACTCACATGATCTAAATGATCATGTGCATGAAATCATTACAACCCTATGACCTCATAATTATGAGTCATGTGAAAAACTATTACCTCGCTAAGTTTGTAACACCCATATGACGTAGGACCTTAGGAAGCTTACAAGAAAGTAAGTGGGAAGGTATGTAAAAATAATTGATGAGAAAGGGGTAGTAGAGGGTGTTTGTAGTTTTATTGATACAATGATGTATGTAATATGTTGTCTACAAGTTAATCAAGAACAGGTTTACTCAAGCTATAAAAAGCTTTATGCATATCAGTTCCAGGCAATTATGACATTAAATGAAATTTTAGTATCTTGTTTGTCTGGTATATGGTTTGGTAAGGTGGATGACTGGGCAGTATATATTGACTCAGCTTTACCAAATGAGTTAAGGAATATAAATCAGGATGTGAGTACAGAGGAGATGTATTATTTATATGAGGATCTCACTTATGTACTCTCTTATAGCATTATTAGAGGATATAAAGTAGGTATTGGGATACCATTAAATACAGTATTAAAAGATATGAATACTTATATGTTAGGTTTATGGGTTAGTGCTGAACATGATTTTGGACAAGCTATGAACTTGTGGTCATTTAATAGTTTTAAGCATAATCTTGAAAGCAGTCTCTCATCAGTTACTGGATATTTCCTAGTTTCAGTGTTTCTTTCCAATATTCATTCTCACTTTTACTGTAATGAAACCTGTGATTGGTTTCATTGTGATCCACCTCTTCTGTCTCAATGTCTCTTATTATATATCTCTTAACTAGTATGTAAGGTAGTAAGGTCTAGCTTAATATTTTTAACTATAGGATGGTTATTGTTCCATGATTCAAATATTTATTCATGATAGGTCTTTCCTTTAGCTAAAAGATGAAGAGTTCATGAACCTTATATTCTTTATATATACACTTTAGACATGTCCTTATTTTTTAGGTTACTAGCTTATAGTGATCCTAAGTGACCAGTCTGGACTATGGTTTGGACTATAGGTCTGCAGTCTGGCTATTCCAGCTATAGTTTTGAAAAGCTTTAGTCAGTACGGCCAAAATCTTTCAAGGCTGCCAAAGTCCAGCAGTTCTCAGGCAACTACTCAGTCTAATCTTGTAGCAACCTATGCTGAAGCTGCCTGATGCCCAGGCAAAGCTGTTAGATATATAGGTAAAGCTGGCAGATGCTCAGATAGAGCCATTAGATACTCAGGCTAGGCCAGACTTTGGCTTTTAAAAGCTACTTTCGGTAAAGAGCAAAACAGATCCATGGGTAGTCAAGAGGTATTTATAATACTAGTGAGTATCTACAAAGACAGCAAAACTGGGATGAGGAGGTGGATATAAACAGGAATAGGAGTCCAGAACAGAGATGACAGGTGAGGATGAGGATGTGGGATGCAAGCTGTGATGGGAAGATGTATCTTTGAGTTGCAAGAATACTAAAGATGCAAACTAGGGAAAAAGAGAAAAAGAAAATACAAGAAAAGAAACCTCTGCTACCTTTTAAAGGAAACTATATTTGCCACGAATGCTGATTACCTGTCTCATACCCACCACAATATACAGCAACCTAATACACAAACAAGTTTCCAATCAATCCTAACCCACCAACTAGCTCTGATATCACAAAGACCTGATGACACAATCTCCATTAATACTATATATTCTAGCAATGTCTGGCTACTCCTTAATATATGGTACAAAATATGACACTATCCCACTCTCATAGCTGAGCTCCTGTGAAGTATTTGTTGTGGCTTATAGGGAAATCTTCTGTGGAATTCTAGGACCTTATTAGCCATATTGTCCAAATCCAAATATAGTTACCAAGTGGGTTCCTCATATCCTTTCCATTATACTAGATACTGCAGTTGTCAGTGGTAATGACCAGAATTGATCACTTCAGCTACCTCCTATTCTGGACTACCTTCAATCTCTACAGGTGAGGGCTCTAGTGTGACATGTCCAGGTATTGGGCAATCCTAAGGGACTGGTTCCAAATGGCTTACATGCAGTTTAGGGTGAATCTTCAGATTCTCTGGTAAGTCCAAACAGGATGCAAGAGGGCCAATAACACCCTTGATTGAATAGTATCCATCTTCTTTTAGTCTAAGTTCGTGGATGGGCATGTTATATGAATATTCTTCGTCATCAACCATACTCAATTGCCAACTCTCAGTGCTGGTGCTGGCAGCTGATGTTTATCTGCCTGTTCCTGGTTGAGCTCTGGTGTATAATATATTTCTTCTTTCATTGTTTCTTGTAGCCTATGGATGGTAATAGTAATGTTAGTAGGGTCTTCATCTGTAATATCAACAGACTTTGAGAGTGTGATTTCAAGCTAGGGATGGTATGTGTAGTTTGCGAAAAAGGTTGTCATCCCTGTTGTCTCAGAGGTGTGGGTCTTATGTGTGAATTCTGCTTGCAAGATCTAGGAGGACCAGTCATCTTGTTGGTAATTAATATATACATAGAGGTATTGCTCTAGGATTGTATTTGTTCTCTCGGTCTGCCTATAAGTCTCAGGGTAGAAGGTAGTACTAAGTCTAGATTGGATACACAGTCTAGAACAAAGAGTTCTCCAAAATGCAGAAACAAACATAGACCCATGGTCTGATACAATTGATTCGGGCAAGGCATGTAGCTTCCATATTATATCATAGTAAAGACAATCAATATGTTCAGTAGTACTACTATCATGATACAGAATAAAATGAGCTATCTTTGTCAGTCTATCTACCACAACAAGGATAGCATTGCTCCCTGAACTCTCAGGAAGCCCTGCGATGAAGTCTATACTCATGTCATTCCTAGGTCAGTTTGGAATAGAGAGCGATCAGAGGCTGCCTTATGGTGCATGATGTTGGGATTTGATTCTGGAGCAAGTATGACAGTTTCGTATATATCATTTGATGTATTACCTCATACTTGGCCAGAAGTAGTTAATTGCAACCAAATTGAATGTCTTCGTAATACCAGGGTGTCCAGCGGAAGCTCTGTCAAGGTGAGAATGGAGAATCATGAGATGAAGAGGGTCTGAATTGGGGATAAATAAGCAACTACAAAAGTATCAGCATCTATCATGAGAAGTGCAGTCAGATAGAGAGATATCTCTGGAGTAGCAGACACCATTGGTGAGCATGAGAAGAACTGAGCTAGGAAAGAGGTCAGAGATGTAGGTAGTTGCTAGAACTTCTACAAATTCAGCAGGGGGGGCAAAGATAATTGAGGTATATAGTTTAGAGAAGCTTAATAGTATTTAAAACTGCTGTATAAGCTGTTCATCCCCCTCTACAGGAAGGTCCCCTGACTGATGGGTCAAGGAGTCTGACTTTCCACCACTCTTCCACAGCTTAACGGTTATTTTGAAATCAAATCTTGAAAGAAGTTCTGCCCAATGAGCCTGACATTGGTTTAACATCTTAGTAAACATATAATACTCCAAGTCCTTGTAGTCAGTTAAGACAGATATCTCCAACTGAGATGATTCAAGATACTGTCTCCACTCCTCATGAAATAGGACAACTCCCAGTAGTTCCTTATCATAGATAGAATAAGGGCATTGTGTAGGGGTCATCTTTTTAAAGAAGTTTGTAATTGGGTGAATGGTACCAGTATCATCTGCCTGTGATAGAACAGTAGCACAAACAAAGTCGGAGGTATCTGTCTCCACAATACTAAGGTGAGTAAAGTTATAATGAGCTAGCACTAGGGCTGTGGTGAATGCCAACTGAGGTTTTGAGAAAGCCTGCTCCTCTTCTATATCCCAAGTGAAGAGGACATCTTTTCTAGTCAACCTGGTCAAGGGTGCAACAACCTTTGAGTATGCTTGGATGAAGCATCAATAGAAATTTGCGAAACCTAGGAAAGATTGCATATCTCATAACTTTGTTAATATAAGTCAATAAGAGACTGCCTTGAGCTTGGACTCATCTATGGCAAGTCCCACTGCAGAAACAACAAACCCCAAATATTCTACCTCCTTGACCTCAAACAGGTACTTCGCAGGCTTACAGAAAAGATGACTATCTTTGAGGATTTGCAAGCTCTTCTAAACATGGTCACAGTATTTGTTGAGGTCTTCAGAAAAAATAAGAATATCATCCAGATACACTGAACAGAAGTCATCAAGGTGATCCCTCAGAAGGTCATGCATAAAGTTTTGAAAAGTGGCAGGAGCATTTGTGAGTCCAAAGGGCATCACAGAGAACTGAAAATGCCTATACCAAATTCTAAAAGCAGTTTTCCACTCCTCTCTGCTATTTATCCAAAGTAGGTTCTATATCCCTCTCAAGTCCAATTTCATATAGATTTTGGCCTTTCATATGCTGTCCAGTATTTCCAGGATCAATAGTAGTGGGTACTAATTTTTGATAGTTATGGCATCAAGACCTCTGTAGTCTACACAGAGTCTCAGCAAGCCATCCTTTTTTTCAACAAACAGGACTGCGGCATGGGCTAGAGAGGTTGATGGTTGAATAAACCTATTGTCAATGTTTTCTTTTAGGAAGATTTGAAGTGCTGAGAGCTCTGATTCTGATATTCCATATAGGAGACATCATGGGGGATTCCCTCCTGGTTGAAGTAGTATCTCATGGTCCATCTTCTGGTGTGAAGGGAGGGTGCTGGTGACCTTTTTACTAAAGAATTCAATGAAGGTCCAATATACAGCCAGTCGTCAGAAGTGTTCATGAAAAATGTCTTGACTTACTAAGCAACTTTGCCAATAATGCCAGATGGCGAAGTTTGTCACAACCATGAATGGCATTACAAAGTTACTTGCTACCATAACACAATTTACAGAACATGCTTCTCAATTTATTTCTTTCATCTTTTAACTATAGTTTACCAATCTAGATATGCAAACCCTTCAGCACCAAAAAAAAAAAATTCCTAAAACCTTGCAAAAAGAGATGACCAACATTGAAAGAGGCATGATTATTGCTTTTTTCAACTGCCTCAGGAATATTGCCCTTGTTACTCAACTTATTGGATGGCCTTGGACAACAGTTAAAAGTTTCCTTGCTCAAGCATGTGAGTGCCAATCACTGGAAACCATTCCTCACCCTGGTCACACCCCAGTTCTTAGCTGTCAGCAGCATCACACAATTGTCCAGGCAGCCAAATCCAACTGGAAAATGACCAGATCTAGTTTCAGGGATAAATATGCACCAGGTATTTCCCTTTCAACAGGTAAAACTTGAACATCCCTGAGTGATAGGATATGATTGACTAACAAACTGCAAATAAAATAGTGGATAGAGTACTCAGAGAGGCCAATATCAAGAAATGGCTAGCCAAATCAAGACTCAAGCTCAAGCCTGAGCATGTTGCTAAGATATTGAAGTGAGCTACAGTTCATAAAGATTGGACAGTTGAGGATTTTGAAGGAGTTATTTGGAGTGATGAGTGCAGTGTGGAGAAATACAGGGATCCAAGACAATAATAGGTGTTTAGAGAACCTGGAGAGAAGTGGTTAGCTGATTGTGTTCATCCAAAGGAAAAGAATGAGGGAATTTCTCTTATGGTTTAGGGGTGCTTTTAGGGTAAGAGAAAAGGTCCTTTAGTTCCTATTACTAAAAATATCAATAAGACCAGGTACGTTAGGCTCTTGAGAAGGCATCCTTTTCCTGTTATTCATCAAATGATGTCTTTTGATATACAAGATATCCTTTTTCAGCAGGATAATTCTCCTGTTCACAAGGCTTATAATATTATGAATTGGTTGGAGTGAAACTATATTGAAGTTGAGGAACATCCACCTTATTCCTCTGATTTAAATCCTATTGAGCATGCATAGGTTGAGCTTAAAAAGCGATTACACCAGCAGTATTCTAGGATTGGTGATACCCCAGGAGGAAAGGAGGCTGTTAAGAAGAGGCTAGCACATGTATTACCATTAGTTTGGGAGACAATTCCTGAGGAGTTTTTTGAGAAGTTGTGGAAATCAATGCCTAATAAGGTAGCTGCAGTTTTAGAAGAAAAGGCAAGTCATACAAAGTATTAGATAGTATTAATGTTCTTTATTTCCTATTTCTATAATTTAATTTATCATTGCTGGTTGGTTGGTTGGCTTGCTCATTCTTTTACTCATTCGCTCGTTGACAACGCAACCCCACTACCCCACCGCACAGCCCTAGTATAGCGCAATTGCAATTAAACAGGTCTTAAATCATGAACACTTCTGATGATTGGCTGTAGGTATGGTACATGGTTCTTCAGAACAGGTTTGATAGTGTCTAAATCATTAAGGTCAGCTTGGTATATTTGAAGGTTTTCATCTTCACCTAAGTAGTATCATTGGGTTGTAATGAGGTTCAAAATGGTAGGCGATCAGCAAAAAAAAAACTTGCATCTGATGTCTGGGTATTGCATCCTGTCGCATGATACATTTCCCATGTGCCCAGTCTGCAAGGTGTGTTCTGAGTTCCATTGCAACCCCCTGTTGCACCCTATACCTCATGATGTGTATTGCAACACAACATTGTGCCTAGTGCATCCTGTGTCACATAGTAATGTTTGGCGGTGTCAGGACTCTACCTGAGATTAGGTCAACATCCTCATAACTCCTGGATATCTGCATCTCTGTTGCACCTCCTTCCCCATGTCCTGATGTCTGGCTATGGCTGCTGCCTCATGGGAGTACCACTGGGTGTAGCCACACAGGGCCAGCATTCGTCAGGTTCCTTCCATCACTCATCCTGACACCATAACTCTATCCTAACATAGACCACAGATGCCTTCCATCCCTGCCCTGAACCTTCCCAGCATCCTGACATGTCACTGTTATCAGTTGCTCACTGTGAGACCACAGGGGCATTGTGGCGATTTGTCATAATCTGTCTGGTTTCTTTACTGCATCCTAGTGATGTTGGGACCCACAATGTCCTATGGCCTCATCGCAATATTGGGACCCACGACGTTTCACTGCATGGTGTCATCAGGGTCCTAATCTCAAGGACTGACCAATCTCTCACTGTAATTCTCTATATCATGTACTTTTAGTTGTATCTATTATTTAGTTTCTCTTAATTAGTTTCTGTATAGAGGTTTCTATATACAGGTTGCAATAAAAGATGCTATAATATTCTCCATGCCATTCAACCATTCTCGATGCAGAATACTTGCCCAAGCCAACAGTTGTCACCCTACTATCTGATCTCATGACACCTGAATAAATCTCATTAAATGTCCTTAAATCAATATGGCTGTTAACAAGCCATCACTCGGCTGTCTCCAAGATGAAGTACGCCAGTCCTAGTATTGTTCCTATGTCTACTATAGTTATCTCTCATGGATTATCCCTTAGCTGTACCATGACAGGACTATGGATGTTGGATACGCGTCCCGAGTTAACTGTGTTCAATATTTTGACACATGCAAGCCTACAAACTATGTTCTTGTCCATGTAGTCTCTGATTTGGAAGAGCGCCAGGAGCTTTGCAGGGAGACGGCCCCAGAGCACACCATATATATACTCATCATGAGTCTGTACCCATACCCAATCATTACGACTCGCCTGGTTCCTGAAGAGTTGGGTACCAGTAGAGCGGGCCCTGTGGATGTCATAAATATTGGTTTCCTGGAACACTAAAATGGGGATTTCAAGTTGTGTTGGTAGTTCAACTGTAAGGAATCGAAGTATGGCAGGATCTTCATGAAGGTAGCATTCGGTGGGTAGGCTATTCTAGCCATATCGAATCAGTTCTTGACAGATGCTCTCTGGTGAGATATCCAAGACCATGCAAAAATCCACCAAATTGGAAAAATCATCATGATGCTCCTTCAGGATCCTATGATTGGTAACAGGCATGGATATAGAATCTTTTTTATCCAAATGTTCCATAACATTGGCAGGGAGATCAGCCCCATGACATCAAAGGGAATGCAGGTTCAAAAGTCTCATTCAGATCGCATGCTGGTCACCATAACTGTACAGGATATGTCTTGCACTATGATTTTTATTTAAATAATGCCACCCCTCCTTGATTTGTTCCTTATGTACGAGTGCACCAAACTCTGCGGAAGACATCTAAATGTTGCCAAACTGATATATGTGACCCTGAAAATGACTTAGTAGATGCATCTTGATGAAGTTGAAATGAGATTTCATATGGATTAGTTTCATATGTTGGTCGATCTCTTCTTCACAATTCTGCTCCTATACCTGACGCTGGTTTGATTTCGCAACACATTGGTTTAACTGTGTTCTGTAATGTTGTTGCTCCCTTCACTTCTCATTAACCTTTGACCTTGTCTCTTCAATATTCAAAACTCCAAGAAGATATCTTTCGTATCATGAAACTGATTCAGATATTGTTTTATATAATCCAAGGTCTCAGGTATATGGCTTCGATATTGGGCCATAAAAGTGAAATCAAGTAATGACCTGATGCAGGTGAACACACGTTTGAATGGTAATACTGGCATACTCTCATGCTGCCTCAATGCCACAGCAAGAACTCCCAAAAGACAATGCCCCATGTTCCTCATCTCATTTCCTTGCCACTGCGTAACCTTGCTGTATGCTCTTTTTGGCGCAAAGGATCTGGGGTATAGTGGTAAAGCCTTTCAGGCATCATCAAAAGCCTGCAGTCATGTGTGTTTCTTGAGGAATCCCTAAACCCAGTCCATCATATGCTTGAATAGTTCCAAATAAACTGTATGGAGCAAATTTGGCTTGTGCAGATTGGGTGCTGAAACTCATTGAAGCCCATGAAAAACATTCCATCCCATCTTGATACCAAGTGCATCAAATGTGGTATTCATGTTTTCCGACCCAGAGTCTGTCGCCCAATGCTCATTTTCTTGTTTGAGATGTTCACATGTGGCATAATCTCGCGTGTATATATCTCCTGTGCATTGGTTCCAAATGCAGCAGGATGCACCTCACATTTCGGACAGGCGTTAGATTTTACTCCAAGTAGTGCAACTTTTTCCATATGGTCCGCAACCAAAGCAGATAAGATAGGGAAGCACCACTGGACCGTCCCATCCACACAGTCAACTGAGACAATGTCAAGTGCCGCATCTTGCAAGGGTTACAGTATGAGTTCAAATATACCTTGTAGTATGTCAGCATTGATTTGTCCCTGCAGGTTGTCTATTGAAGAGGACTGTGGCAACTTCGGCAGGATGGGCAATAGTGCAAGACAGAGAACTGCTCTCAATCCAGGTCTGTTATGCCTAGTCAATTGGAGATTTCCGGTCATAATATAGATAGGCCATAATTTCTTGTTACCCAAGAAGTTGGTAAGATGTGTCTGATTGGACATTCTAATTATTGGAACCACAGTTGCACCACATGGAAGTGTATCCGATAAACAGTTAGACAGTACCATCATGAAAGAGGTTGTAAAGCAGGATGTACAGTACTTGGACGTCGCACCACCAGTCCACTTTATGCATTTCTGCAGATATCCTATGTCCATTCTGGTCATATTCATACTGTGGCAGGTAGACCAAGTCATCTCTGTATGCTATCTGCTGAAGAAGGTACCTGACCCAGTCAACAACATTCTGACAGAAGAAATGCTGTGTTCTCTTGCTATCGTCAACTTCGCCTTCAAACAATTGTAGATAAGCACTGCAGGGGTCCAATGATTGGAGATCATTCTCCAGTATGTGCATTGAACTATAGCCAACTGAAGCAGAACAACCCTGACTATTGTAAAAGAATTCATTGATTCGAGACTTCGAGACTTCGAGACCTTGCTCTGAATAAACCAAGATGCAAGTTTGAAATCGTGCGCATTGGCAAATGGGGCCCATGGATCCTGGCACAGAGTACAGTGTTCATCCTCAAGCCCACTCACATCTCCAATCACTACCCCAGCATCTGGGTAATGCACTTGTCCGCTGGCCATCACTGAGGTATTGTGGTTGAGTACTTCAGCATCAGACCCATGTGAGATGTCATCATTCAATGCCTTGCCATCACATCCAGTAAGGTCTGGACTAGCAATCCTCCCCTCGAGATCCCTCGAGGGCACGTATTTGGTTTAGTATCCAAACATGACCTCCTTGATCATTGCCTCTGAGCAAATTGTACGATATTTCCTTTTCGGGATAATGCTGGAATGTGGAACAGTGTGTTGGTTCTGGGAAATGTGAGTAACATGCAACATTTTAAGTGGGGGATGAAATTGAAACCATATCTCAAATTTTGGGGTAAAATTAGTTGTTTATACCTCAATACATTTTTGACAAATTGTTCAACAAAAAAATGGAATATATATTTCCAATCACTACATACTTTTTATAATA
>ML120673.1:11399-33204 GCA_003788595.2 Choiromyces venosus 120613-1
TATGAGGTGGGGGATAGATATTAGTAGGCTGATAACATTGAATAAGGAGTTTGGATGAATATAATGGTAAATCAGGCTGGTGGAATGACTCTGTATTTATAGGTGCAAGGAATACATGGTAGTTGATTTGTTTTAAAGGTAAAACCTTTAAATGCACAGTTACTATACCATCTTGAATAACTTCAACCTGTCCACAAACTGTACCAAATACTGTGAGTGTAGGAGGTATAAGCAAGGCTGAAAAGTGCAGCTCAACAATTTCACCAAACCAAACTCTTTGTCCATCTCCATGTATATAAAGTGGAGACTGTAAGCTAGGAATTGTACACCACTTTGTCCCTGTCCATGGTTCATTGTACAGTCGTGACATATCCTGATTTGGTCCAGTGAGGGAAATATTCGGTTCTGAATTTGTGAAGATTTTATTACCTCCCATTTGTGATGACTCAGATAAATGCTCTAATACAACCTGACCAATTTGTTGAATTTGTGATGCTGATTCTCGCCATGCCATCTCCATCCTTACAAGATCGCAAATGCTGATATGGTAGTATGGATGGGGAGTGTCTGTTTTGGAATCAGAACGGAGGACCTCTGGCGATGGTATTTTAGACTTATATCGTTTGATAGTAGACAGAGATGGAAGAGGCTGATCAGTCAATTCTCCAAGAATAAACCATATAAGATTAAGCTGTGAGTCACTAAAAACTGGATCCTGACTCACAACCAAGGAGTATAGTAGTGCAGATACCTTAGAAGGAAAAGGATGCCAGGGACTATTGTGAGCTTGTGAATGATGAGTATTGGTATGTTGTGGTAAGAATTGAAACTATGTGCTTCCAGACTCCCAGGAATTATTCTTGTTTCTAAGAGTTTCACCATCAATATCATATCCTGCTAATTGTTGCTCATTACTAACACTATTTTTAAGGTCATCCGAATTCATTGAGTAGGTATCATCATTCCAGTGGTCATTGATATATTCAATGTTATCAGGAAGTAACCCTGAGGCTAGTCGGTTGATCAAGTTTTCTGAATCAGATTCATCAAAGAATAGGGGTGCTTTTTCGGGGATACTTCTGACCTTAGACCAAGGTTGATACTCACCATATTGAGTTTGTACACTTGGATCTAACTCCAGAACCAGAATCATCTCCTGAGAGGTTTGGAATTGTGAATGATTAGGTATAAGTGGGGATTCGGGTGCTGTAATCCAAGGTTCTCTATCAGGCTTGATGTTCCTGAATTCTGCATCTTCTTTTCTTTGTACTTGAACTTAAGTACTACTCTCTGAATTCCCAAGCATTGTCTCCCATGGAGGAGAATTGTGTCTTGATGGTATTACTCTGTATTTCAAGACTAAAGCATGGTAGGATAAACGTCGACAGCCATTTTTGTCTGAGCTTAGATATGCTTCAACCTTTGTATTAAGGTCATAAATTCGGTAGAGAGTTATCAATTGATCAATTTTGAAGTTATGTCCTAGAAGATGTGCTGATTCGTTACTTTGAAAATGCTTTTCGGTAATGCAATGTTTCACAAAGCTATCAATCCTGAGATATGGTATATTGTCGGCACATACAGGGCAGATAAGGGAAAAGTCCATTACTTTGGAAGTTGTTCTCCTAGGACTGTTATTAGTGAAATTAATACAGATTTCCTGTTATATCTTGTAATATAGTTTGAAAGTGAAAGAGAAAGACATATTTACCTTATAAGAAAGGCTTATGACTAAGGTCAAAATCTTTGTATATCAAAAATACCACAAGTTTGTGAAAGTTGAGTATTCCTTAGCACTCATTAATCCAGAGGAGGCAAGATAGTGAGTATTGGCTTTGGTGCAGAAAGTATTTATACAAAGGATTGTAATTCACTATAAATAATTGGAAAGAGACTCAAAAAATATCTTAATTTTCAAGGAATCAATAGAATATAATCCCATTCCAAATAGTGAAGGAAATCCTTCATAATGCTTGCTTTCAAGCTCAAAGAATACTCTAACACATAACCACCCCCATCACAACCACTCCCCACACAACTACTCTCCACACAACAACTCCCCAACCAACCATACAACCACCCTCTCCACAACCACCCTTCCCA
This sequence comes from Choiromyces venosus 120613-1, assembly GCA_003788595.2. NCBI lineage: Eukaryota > Fungi > Ascomycota > Pezizomycetes > Pezizales > Tuberaceae > Choiromyces > Choiromyces venosus. Next base: position 13,503 of record ML120673.1, read on the forward strand.
CAACCACTTCCCCCACAACAACCCCCCTTACAACCACTCCCTATACAACCACTTCCCCCACAACTACACCCCAACTAACTATTATACACCCCACCACTCTCTACCCAACTACTCCCTCCAGAACTACTCCATACTCAATCACTCCATCTGCAACTACTCACAACCCAACTACTCCTCTGCCAACTACACCTCAGCCAACTACTCTGCACTCAACTACTCTGCTCTGACTCTCAACTACTTTGCAACTAACTTGTCTGCTCCCATCCTCTCTTTCCTCTTACCAGTTTTTCCCACATCCCCCTCCTATTTCCTGCTTGTTGATACTACTATTATAATCTCCTATTAACTGTACCCAATACTTACCTTACTGTAAGAGACATTATACTTCTTATATCTTTTTCACATCACTTTTATAGTACTAATTGTGTTTCTTAGTTCTACAAATCCTAGACCTTACTAGTTTTGCAACCTAAAAGGTATTGTGCTACTGTGTTAGAATGCCAGTATTACCAATACCACATATCACAAATCCTATGATTAGTTCTACTCAAGCTCCAGGTACCCGTAATCTAAGGACTCCTGTTGCTGGTACCCAGGTTCCCACATCCTACCGCCGTACCCCATATAGCCATGTTACATCTGGTAAGTATTTCCTTATTACATTGATTTTCAATTCTGCTCACTTAAAGAAATATAAACTCATCAATTCACTTTCAAATAGTTTCTCCCCAGTCCTCAGTTCCCCTTCGTACTGCTTTCCAAACCACAGAACTGGTATCACATCTGGAATCTCTGCAATCTAGTCCGGTTAGTTCTAAGAATCCTCAAATATGTTTCCCTTTTTACTGTATTTTACCTATATTCTATGTTCTATTTTTATCTGCAGTACTACTGAATCTTATTAACTATAAAATTGTTACAGCCTTTGGAAGGTCACCAACCCCTAATATTATCTGACTCTTCTCATGACTTTGGACAAAGATCTTACTCTCAGAAATTCCCCACCACTTATGCTTCTGCCTCAGGCTCATGTTCGGTACCACCAGTAACTACCTGTGGCCAGGAAGATATATGAACTGATATACAACAACTTTATCCCTCACAACTAGAGAAGCTAGAGGTTACTGTACAGCTTATTGCTCGTACCCTAGTTCCTTCAGTGAGTATTCAGCATCAGCTACATGGTACTAATAGACTTAAGTCCCCCACATCCATGAAAGAATTTCTTGAGGTAAATTACCCTTTTACTAGTATTTTTATATTTATTGAAGTTTGTCAAAGGCTAAATATAACTTTCACCAGATTGGTACTATTTCTGGTCAACTTGCTGCATTATTTCATACTATTCAAGAGGTCAAGAGTGATGTCCAAACTTTGAATGAACAATATAAGTTGAAAGAACAAGACTTAACCAAAGAAGAAATTGTATGTAATACAAATTCTGATCCCTAATATCTAACCTTCATCTAATATTTATTAACTTTGTTTTTTTTTTCTATTTCTTTCTATAGGTGCTTCTATGGGAGTTTGTGAAGTCTGTTTTCCGGAAGGTTGATATTAATGATGGGACAATCTATGAGAAGCAGAAGCTTTATGTAAGTTCAAAGCATAAAGTCAACTGGATTGTATTACTCTCTAACTACTAATTTATAGCTTTTTCTTCATACACATGGTGCACCAGGAATATCTGTACGACTTGTTTCTGAAAAGAAGTCCTCTTTTCTTACCAACATGGCTACAATCCTCTCCGAAGAGAAGAGCAAGTTGAAGTCAAAATTGCAGAATTCCACAATTCGTAATCTTCCTGTTGAGGAGTTAGCCCGTAGTCTTTTTCTGGACAAAACTTTTAAGACAGCAACTCCTATTCAACAATCAAAGTTAAAAACCTCTGCAGCTCATTGGGTAAGTCAATTCCATAGTCCCTAATCTGACTACTTTCATAATTTTTACCTTATATTTACTAATGGTGCTATTAAAGAGGTTCATTACCCACAATATAGTTTCTCCAAGCTTCAGTGCTGTGAAGTGGTGGGCAGGAGTCAACCTTAGTCTTATAGACCTCTATGAGAATAAAACAACTGAAACAGTTGACTTGTATGTTATTTACCTTTGATCTATAATATACTTGGGAATCTATCAGGTTGAAACTAATATAGATATAAAACTAGGATGTACAAGGGGCTCCTAGAACAAGATTGTATTGACTTTACAGCAGAAACTGACTTAGAGGAATTGGATGGTAATAATTTAGGTCCATTTGCATCTGATAATGGTGAGACTAATGAGGATCTAGACTTTAATAGCTATCAAAATACTGGTGAGGAGTGCTTTTCCATTGGAGGAAGGGATGTACTTATGAATGAGGAGGAGGTTATTATGCCCTCCCATATGGAAGCCTCCTTTGAACTTTGAAGCTTATCCCACTCTACTTTTTTAATTGGTAAAGGTTCTTACTTATTATTATCTAGATCTCCTGCACTCCCCTAAGGAGTCCACTAAAATAAAAAGTTATTTTTTGATACTACTAAATTATATTGTATCTTTGTTTTCCCCTGTCAATCTTACTAACTTTATACTATCTCAATTATTTCCAATAGTCCTGTTATTTGATTTTTTATATATCTATACCAAGTCTTGCTTGTAAATTGACACAATATATAATAATCAAGTATTACATTCTGCTCTATAAACTGCAATAATCTTTTATCCCATCTGTCAGAATCTATTGTGATATATTATACCACTAAAATACAAATTCTGACTCCATTTTTAATCAAACTTACATTCAGACTCCTTTTATAATTACCCAATCAGGTTATTCCAGATGTATTTAATTTTTTTGTTATATTATATCAGTTGCTATATCATTTGAAGGTTTTTACATAAATTGTTGCTATAAGCTGTTGGGTACGATGTTTTAATCTGTTTTTAAATATTCTTACAAATGTTTGTCCATACCTTAGTCATCATTCCACCTTTCATACTTTTTGGCATTATTTTTCACTAGAAATCATGATGTCTATCATGTGATTAAAGTCTCTATCATTATTTTATCATCTGTTGTAGGTTGGTTGCCCATTTGATTACAGCTGTAGTTGACTTAGCAGTGTAACTGTGGTGGGTGTTTGCTTAACTAAATCCAGGTTGCGGGTTATGTAAATTTTCCTCTTTATCAGTACCCTATACTGATTACTTCCTTCGTACCCTACAAAGATACACCTTTCACCATTTGGCTCCCACTTAGTCCGAAGTTCCTTTAGTGTGTACTTATACCCAATCACGCCAAATGGTATGAGCTTCGTTAATTGGAGTGTTTCGCCAGTCCATGCCTCTAGTGATGTGATCCCCTTCTCAAGTGCACTCGTTGGGCTTCTATTCTTCAGATAAACTGTTGTGTGTACTGCTTCTCCCCACATCTCATCTGCTAATTCAGATTGGTGCAGCATCGCCTTCGCCCTTTCCAATTATTGTTCGATTTGCTCGTTCGCTCACTCCGTTTTGTTTTGGCGAATATAGTGCAGTCTTCTCGCGAATGATTCTGCAATCCCGGAGAAGTTTGTCAAATTCTCTACTCGTATACTCTCTACCTCCATCACTCCTAAATCTTTTGATACTCATCCCATGATAGTTTTCAACCAGAGCTTTATATTCACGGAACTTGTAGATAACTTCTGACTTCGATCTTATCGTGTATACCTTTGTGTATCATGTATAGTCATCGATAAATAGGAGGAAATACTGTGCGCCACCTAAACGAGGCTCTCCGCATTGGCCCAGCCAAGTCACTATGGATCAACTCTAATGGCTGAGTTGCTCAATGAGTTGCCGGTACTGAGTTTGGCTTTCGGGTTTGTTTCCCCATGAGGCAATCTTCACAGGATGGGTTACTTAGGGAACCTGTGATGCTAATCTCTTCATGAATTTTGGATAAAGTTTTGACGTCATCAAATCCTAGGTGCTCCAGGTGCCTATGCCAGTCCATGAGTGTTCCTGGCATTGATGTGTTTGCACTACTCGCCATGGCATCAGCTGTCAGGCTATCCGCACACGCCTGCAAAATATAAACATTATTCCGAAGTTCCGCTATAGCAATGATCTCGTCCTGATTACAGATCGTTGCTTTCGTTCCAGCAGCTCCACTGAACACAACTATCGCGCTGGCCTGCTGAATACATTGTACAGATACCAAGTTGTTTGGACCTAGTCCAGGGATATATTGAACCTCTTGAAGCTTAATGCAGGAGATCACATCATCTCCATTCTTCACCATTAGCCAGACGTTTCCTCTACCAGTGGCTTCCATGTTTCCATCATTCACAATGTGCACAGAAGTCTTGTGCTCGCGGGGTTCGTTAAACAGATGTCGTTGTGAGCTCATATGATGTGATGCTCCTGAGTCGAGGATCAAATTGTCAATTGATCGTATTGTGTCCGTGGCAGCCGTCCAGGCTCCACTGGTCTCTGTGCTGTTCCTCGTACTTGCTGTGTTGGCAGATGTCTGAATTGTTCTTTCTGTTTCTTGTTGTTTCTTCCGGTAGGTCTTAACCCAATGACCCTTCTCTTTACAGTAATGACAACTATCTTTGTCAACTGTTCCTAACTCATCCCTGGTGCCGGTCCAACTAGGTCATCCATTTGCAGCCCCATGCCTCTGACCGCAAAAGCTCTGTCCATATCCTCTTCCTCGGCCTCCAAGGCTTCTACCAGATCTTCCTCTGCTACCCCATACTGTGAAAAACGCATTACTACTTGGTACAACCAAGCTCATTTCTTTACCGGGCCCTCCAGTGAGCTGTTGATGTTTCAGGATCAACTTGTCACATACGTTATTGTATATTACATCTTTGAAGTTCGAATTGTTAGAGATCGAAGTTCGAAATGGGTGGTACAGAGTTGGTAGGTTGGATAGGAGGATGTATATCTTATCCTTTTCAGCCTGGCATGCTCCCGTGCCAGCTAACAAATTAAAGAGCTTTTCCAATTTCACGATATAGTCAACTATTCTTTCGTCCTTATACTGAACTTTTGAAAGTTCACCATGCACATACCAGATGCGGGCTTGATCCTTGCCAGCATAACGGCTTTCCAGCTTTACCCATAGCTGGTAGGGGTCTCGTTCAGTTGTGTAGAGTTCTCGGTGATTGCTGTCGAGTAGCCGGCCTAACAGGCCTCTTGCTTTAGCAGATTTCTCTTTTATCTTGGATTTCTCAGACTCAGATGAAGACTTGTATGACGGCAAGGAACCAGATACTACTTCCCGATATCCTTTTTCAGTGAGGATGTCAGTAACGACAAGTCTCCATTCTCGGTAATCGGTTCCGCATGAAAGTGCCTTCACACCAGTGCCGGCAAGCAGGTTTGATTCGTTGGCGGTGGCTGACATAACTGTTCTTCGAGTTATTGTTTGGGTTGTTATTCGGGTTGGCTATCCGGGCTCATAACCTTTTAAGCAATAAGGTTTATCACACAGCGGAATGGGTTTAGAGGTGTCTATTGTTTCAACGTAAACCGATAGGATGTGTATATAGGATACCTAGGAATAACAGAAGCAAAGAACTTAGAAGACTAGAGAGTAATAAAAGATAGCGACAGGTAGTGATGATCGATCGTAGAACTTATTCTGATTGACTGATGAACAACTTAAGAATAACGAAGAGTGACGACTTCAACAAAATAAACGGAAATACACAGAACTTATAAAGACATCTAGACTAATGATAAAAGCACGTGCCAAAGAAAAACTCTTCCATTCCTTTCTCGCCAGGAGACAAGGCAACGTCTCACAATACCTCCACAAAACACATTCGAATCAATGGTGAAGATATATCTGTTTGGCCAACGTTCCAGGTGTTTAACCAATGCTTCATGTGCTGTGTCAACGATGCAATTATGGTGATGTTTGACTAACGTTTTGCCCGATTGACTAGCGTTCCGATCGTCCTGCGATATACGGTGAGCAGCTAAGCCAATTTCCAACATTAAGACATCCTGGGATGGGGATAGCGAATTTCATCAGTTTCTACGGTAGCACACGGTTGGATTATTTGGGAATATAGCATATGCTTCAGCCTAGTACCCGCTGACTATATGTGGCTGTTGCCTCGCTAGTAAATTGCAACATATCGAAATGCTACTGTTTAGACATCCACCCCCTTTCTGCTTGCATTTTCAATTCACCACGGGGCAGGGGATGATGGGAAATCGCATGTTTGCCTCCACTTTTGTAAGTTATCTGGAGCATCAGCTATTGCAGTCAACTTAGTAATATGAGGACGCAGAGAAGTCCTGTTGGAAATATCCGCACTAGCAGGGACTAGTGGTACATACGGAGAAACGAAAAAAGTGACGAAGAGAATCACTCACTGGGTAGACAAGTCGAAGGGAAGAAGTTCACTTCTCCAACAAACAGGCTGTAGAAAAGGAGAACTGTAAATAAAAGGGGGAGCAAACACTACTAGGAGGGGCAATCACTGCACGCACAACTAGAGGTCAAATTTATTCGTCCGAAGGGAAAATATAATTCCGTCACTGGAATTGCTATCAAAAGAAAAACAAAAAGAAATTCGTAAAAGAGAAAAATAAATCCGTGTTCTGGATCTCAATGTTCCTCTCCTCTCTTCCATCCATTGTTGTTTCCTGATGCTCCCCCACACCACCAGGGAAAAAACCACACTCAGTATTGATGGCGATATGGATACGGCGTAAATAGAACGGTCTCCCGTTGGGGTGAGTGGTGAGGACTCTGAAGGAAAATGAACGGTGGAAAGAGGAGAATCTAAGTTCGTTGTTCTTGCTATTGCTCTCCCTCCAATCTCCATCGAAGAGGGACGAATCTCTAGCTACATACAGGTTGTGGTGGCCGACCAGTCCGCCACACATATCAACGAAAAACAGTCCTCGTGGGACATCAAACCTCACCATGCCCCAACTTCCCTAACCTAATACTACTGCTAATATACCATGATGGGATTACTCCATCACTCCCCCTAATCCCATGATCCCCCTCAGCAGAGAAAAAAACAAAAACAAAAAACTAAACAAACAAAAAAAAAAAGAAACTTTTTTTTAATAAATAAAACAAACCTTCGCTAGTAGAAATGAAAATGAATCAGGTTGACAGTGATAACATCTCCACGAAACACTGATGCTTTCCTCGTTCCAATCCTTTAGTTAGCCCATCAGCTACCATTTCGTCTGTTCTAATGTAACTAATCTCCATCTCTCCAGAGTTCACCAACTCCCGTAACCAGAAATACTTCACACCCACATGTTGGGTTGAAGGCTTAAACTGCCCATTTCTCAGACTTACTATACATGCCTGGTTATCATTAAACACAGAAACAACTGGGTTATCCACCTGTTCAACCTTTCCACACAACTCCTCCTGCAGCTTCTCAAGCCATATACCTTCCTGCACTGCAAGTGCCATTGCATTGAATTCAGCATCAGCAGTCGACTTTGCCACAGTCTTCTGCCATTGGGACTTCCAATGAATGATGCTTCTATACTGGTCTATGATAACGAAACCACTCGTAGACCGCATACCATCAACCTCTCCAGCAAAGTCTGCATCCGCATACACCACAATTGGAGCATTTCTAGTATGGTGACCACATTCTCCCCCAATGTCTCCATTATTGGTCTTTCCCAGACAGAGGCGAACCTCTTCTGATTGTCGAATGTATCACAGTATTCGTTTCACAGCTGACTAGTGAAGAACTGAAGGATCTGATCCAAACCGTCCAATCATTGCACTCGCATAGGCAACATCAGGCCTGGTCATAATTGCGGCATACGTAAGGCATCCAACTGCCTCCTGGTAGAGCTGCTTATTTGCAGCCTCCTCTTCACCTGTTCGATTATTTAGCTTGTTCTTGACATCCATTGGTGTCACACAACCTTTGCAGTTTTCCATCTGAAAACATGTAAGAACCTGCTTCAAATACTCACCTTGGCTGAGATAGATCTGTCGCTTTTCCCTATCCCGTTCCACCAACATACTTAGGAAAAACTTAACTTTTCCAAGGTCCTTCACCTTAAACTGTTCACCAATCGTGAGCTTCATTCATGTGACTTCTTCTTTCGTGCCAATAAGAAGCATATCGTCCACCCAGATGATAATTGTGGCACCGGATTCCATCTGGTAGATACCAGCTTCAAACTTCAAGCATTCCATTCCCATCTCCTTCTCCCGATAGGACTCTAGCGTATTATACCAGTTGCATCCCGCTTGCTTAAGACCATAGAGACTCCATTTTAGCTGAACCATAACGTTCTAGGTCTCTCCGTCTTGCTTCCAGTCTTTCTTTTCTCGTAGTATAACCCTTCCTTCTGACGAAACTCGAAACTCTTTGGGAAGTTGTAGGTAAATTAATTGCTCAATCTTATTCTACAGGAAAGCAGCCACAATATCCAACTGGACTATTTCCTTATCCTCAGCTGCGGCCTTTGACAGGACCATCCGAATTGCCAGAAATGAGATTGTTGAACTATATGTCTCAGAGAAGTCGATACCGGAGTGTTGTCGAAAACCATGAGCTACCAGACGGGCCTTGTATGGCACAACTTGTCCATCTTCTCCCAACTTTTCCTGCAGTAACATCCTTGATGATATCACCCTGGGTCTGTCTGATGTCTCTGTATTCATCATGACTGACCATGTATTGTGCACCTCTAGTGATCCCAACTCTGAGTTTATCACATCAATCCATGCCTTTCTATCCTTACCATTTAAGGCTGCACTTATAGTCGCTGGACCATTTGTCACCATGAGTGCGGTATCAATTCCCAGATTGGTCATATCTCATGAACTCTCATTTCCAATTCCACTTCTCTCATCAGTCTCCAACTCCTCTAACACTCTGCTCCTTATCTCTACACTCTGCTCTTGCTCAACTTCATGTCTTCTCCTCCTGCGTCCTTCTCTCCCATTCCAGTATGGGCCCAGATTAGTCCTGATCTCCTGCTCGGCATGGGTACTCCATTGAGGAACATCCAGGTCTCTGCTTCCAGGTTGTGGGAACCCGGATCTTCCAATTTGTATCGGTAGTGGTGGTGTTTTTCCTTTCTCTAGGCTTGGTGATTGGGGTTGGGTCTCCATCTCAGTGGTAAAAGGGAAGAAAATCCTTTGGTTTGTTGGTCCAAAATAAGACTTATCTTCATGAAAAACAACATCGTGAGACAAGAGTAACATTTTCTTATTTGGATTGTAAAGGCGGTATTGCTTTGTTGTCTGAGTGTAACTGATAAACATCAATCGTTCTGCTCTCTTATCCCGCTGTTTATCACCAGTCTTTGCTGGATGTATATAACTGTTGGTAGTACATCCCCAAACACATAGATGCTTCATATCCGGCTTTGATCTGAAGCACAATTTATAAGGAGTGACATTGATCTCACGTGTTCCTTTTGTCAAAGAAACATTTGTCAAATAAACAGTTGCGAGAAGTACTTCAGCCCAGAAACCTTTAGGAGCACAGGCATACTGTAGGAGTGCGTTTGCTCTCCCAACTAGGACCCAGTTGCTGTTCTCAGCCACTCCATCTTCCTGAGGCGTGTACAGAACCGTAACCTGCCATTCGATACCACATGTCCTCAACTCACGCTGGAATTCGTTGCCTGAATATTCCCCTCCGCCATCAGTTCGGAGTGCCTTTATTTGATACTCTTTTCCATTACCGCTATGGAACTTCTCAACTGTAGCTTTGTAGTTCAGGAAATAACCCATAGCTTCACTTTTTGTCTTCAAAAAATATACTGTGGTGAACTTAGTATAATCGTCGACAAACAGCATAAAATAGCAGCATCCACCAATCGACTTGCTCTGCATAGGCCCACAGAGGTCAGAATGGATAAGTTCCAATGGCGCATTGGTCTTCCGAATTGCTGATTTGAATGGCGCATGTATCATCTTTGCTGTGAGGCAATCCATACAGCGATTCTCAGAGGTATCTACTTGTAAATGCGGCATCCCACTAACTACCACAGCATTACTCATCTTCATCACAGCTGAATAGTGTAAGTACCCAAGTTGCTGATGCCAAAGTATCATCATTGAAGGGTCCTTCAAACTAACACGGAAACCCAAATCTTTTGAATCGTCACTTTGTAGATGCTTATAAAGATTATCATTTTTCTTTGCAATTGCGATTAGTGCTCCTTTGCAATAGAACTCTGCTGTCTCTTTCGTAAAAACAATCTTCATCTCCTTCTTGGTCAGCTGGCTGACAGACAAAAGGCCGGTGTTTACAGCTCCCGGAACATGGAGTACATCAGTGATCAATAAGTGTTCTTGTCCTCGGTCGGGGGCCCAAACATTTGTTTCGATGGTTCCAATTCCAGCTGCCGAAACAAGTTCTCTGGTTACAGTCATCATTTGTCGTTGTCTAGCTGGTAGAATGACATATGTATTTTCGACAAAAACATGATGATACCTGGTCATGTAGTTCATACACCCAGAGTCGACAACCCACCCAACCTCTTGTTCAATGTCTCCAACATCATCCCCAACAGCATATCTGACAACTTCTCCAACATCTACTCCAATGTCTACTACCCCCAGCACCTTCTCCACCACATCTCTTTCCTCACTTCTTGCTTCTACTATTTCTTCTTGGACCATTTCAGACTTCTTACTCAACCAGACTTGATCTTCCATCAGTCTTGCGTGATCTCTTCTTTCAGGTCTTCATCTGAAACCATGTCCTCCTTTTCTCTCTCCTCCGCTCGATCCATCCTCTTGTCCTTTCTGTCAACAGTCAATCTTTTTATGCCCAGTCTTTCCACAGCCATGATACTTTCCGGTGAATGGTGGTGGTCTTTGGATACATCCTTGGTTGAATCGCATTTGGCTTTTAACTTGACGAGAGTGATTATCGGGTTTGGGACCGACTTTCCAGTTCCGAGAAAATAGTGCTTGTCCGGGGTTCAGAGTTTGTTCTCAGCGAAGCTCCGCTTCGTAGCCAGTGAGGAGAGCTTTCAACTTCTGATAGCCACTGATTGTCGTCTGAGAAGGGAGAGATCCTTTCGTCACCATTATTCATGTTTTTCACTCTGAGGTCTTAGGAAGACCTTCAAAGATGTGAAAAATAAGTTGACCATGAGTTGGGGGCTGCCCACACATCACAAGCTTATCGCAAAGTTCCCCAATGCGGTTGAGATATTCGAGTACGGTACCAGCATCCTCAAGTTTACACTCGTAGAGTTCTTTTTGGAGGTGGTTCGAGTTGTACAACGTAGTGGTCTCGTAGGTAGAATTTACATCTTGCCAAATCTTTGCTGGTGTATTCCATGTGGAGTTGTAATAGGATACTGCAATTGCATCTGTCATTGCCAGACATATAGTCCCAATTGCTTTCTGAATTCTTCATCGCTGAACCTGGTGCTTCTCCAGTTTCTTTTCATAGTCCTTATCATCCTCATCTGGCTTTCATAAAATTTCCTCTTCCTCAATTGTCAAGTCCTAGAGACATTCTCGTTGCAGATAGTCAGTCATTCTCATTACCCACATCCTGTGATTACTCCCATCAAGCTTGTGGAAATTCATCCCAGCCAATGATGATGAACCTTCTTGTTCATTCATCTTGTCTTTTCCGTGAATGACCTAGTGTTGTGGGGTAGGAAGTATTGAAAAAACAACAGTGGCAAGGGGGTTTTTGAGAAGAAAAAAAAATAAAGAAAACTTTCGAGAAAGGTACTCGTGCCAAGGTTGTGGTTACACCACAACCCACGGTCACTCGCTGGCTCGCAACCTTGGGCACTCTCAAGAGAGTGCCCGACAGCTCAATGCAAATTTACAGCTCAACACAAATTTGTGGCTCAGCATGACTTTGTGGCTAAATACAACATACCAGTAGAGTCTACAGTCACACCTCACTATCCCAGATGACCAAAGTCCAATGAAGTAAGCTCCAGATGAAGCATATAGCTATAATTTCACTATGTAAGCTTAATAATCTACTTTACATTTATTTTTGCACCTTTGCATCATTTAATACTAGTAGTGATTAGTCTCAACGTTTTCTTCTTATAGGCTTGAATTGTATGTCTTTCTTTAACATACGCCTTCAACTCATTAAGAAAAGGCTTGTGTTTTGCTTGCTCTGCCTTTTTCTTGGCATGTTGAGCCTGTCTCAGCTGCTTTTCTGCCTGTTCTATCTCCAAATCCTCTCTCTTTTTCACCATTTGGCATGCCTCTGATGCATAAATAACTCCCCCTTTCTGCACCTGCCATCTGCTCTGTGACCTACGCCTTGCATTTCTTGCTTCTTCCGCACCTCGACTATTTTCCAAGTTCTCCATTGCCAATGCCCCAGACTGGGCTTAGGCCAAGCCTCCTTGAAGAACTAATCTCAACTTGTGCTGAAAGGTGGGCAACAAATTAGCTGCCTCACACTGTGGCTCTTCCCCTTGTCCCTTGAGGCTGCATAATGTGAGAGGCATAGTTGGAGAGGCAGGTTGTGGGGGTGTAGTAGGTGGAGCTATAGCACGAGGAATAAGTGCTTCTCGCAACTTGTAGATTACGATATCAGGATTATAGGGAATGAATCCAGTAGCGCGAAAGGAGGAATGGATGGTTGACATTTTAAAGGTTTGCTGACATATAGAATCGATTTTATCCAAAAACTCAACCTTGTCAAAGTCACTACCTCCAGTACATGTTGCTGCTTTAACTGCCTCTGCGTGGTAATGCTTATATGGTTGGAAGACGACGACATCCAAAGGTTGGAGGAGATGGCTAGTATGAGGTGGCAGGCAGAAAACAACAATGTCGTATGCATCGCAGAAGTCGATAAAGTCTTTCATACAGTGGGAGCCACAACCATCAAGAAGAAGAAGTCGACTGGAACCCACTTGATGCTGTGAAGAAAGTTTTTTGAAGTGAAGAAGCCACTTCATGGTCAATTCATCATTGCTATAGCCAGTATCTGACCTCGCAATTAGGTAATTGTTGGGAATAGATGTGGCTGTATACTATTGTTGCTGGTGTATAACTCCGAGAACAATAATCATAGGAGGGTGGACACTTGCATCACCACTAATCATTTCGCATACAGTAATTAACTCTCGATTTGTAGTGGTTCCAAGGTAAGATTGCCGGTTTGCCTCTCACGTAATTATCCACTAGTTGTGCCTTATACTGATACGAAATCCGGTTTCATCAAAGTTGTAAGTATCCACTACCTGAATGTTATGCTGGTTACGAACTCCCTAGTACTTCTCAAACCGGGTACATATCTTGTCAGGCTGGTGGGCATTTTTCCGGTCTGCATCAATAGTACATTGTTTGTGGATAAAGTATTCAGGATGTCTAGCAAGAAATTGCCTTGCCCATTGCTCACTTATGAGTGGTGCAGGGTCTGGGCCTGTATGTGCCAGCTGAAGAATTGTGTTTGCGCAGCCAGATACCATCTGTAGTCTTGCACTAGTACCCACAGTATCGAGTCTGTCCAGGTACTGGCATAAGGTAGCCTCTTGATCGTCGGAGAGCTTTCAATTAGTTGGGTGACGTTCCTGTTTTGACTGGTGTCCTTGCCAGTGGGCTAGAAGTCTGAAATATAGTATTTCATGGCACTTGGCAATTGAAGCAAGATTGGGAGTGTCATCTCTGGTGGTATAAAGGAAGGTAAGAGCAGCCTGAATGCGGGCTTCAATATCAATATATGGTTCAACCCGTTGACTGGGTGGTATAAGAGCTGACTTAGATGCCGGCTCGGATGGCATGTTTGGTTTTGTTATCTTGTTTATTGGTTGAGAGAAGGTGCGTGTATATTGACTAAAGATGGTGGAGGAAACGGAGGCTCTATTGAGCAATAAAAATCCCCTGGTGAGTACTATGTGGGTGGGGTTACACAGCTAGCTAGGGTTGTAGTGTCAGGTTTCTGTTGTAAGCCACAAATTTGTGTTGAGCTGTAAATTTGCGTTGAGCTGTCAGGCACTCTCTTGAGAGTGCCCAAGCTTGCGAGCCAGTGAGCGACTGTGGGTTGTGGTGCAACCACTACCTTGGCACGAGTACGTAAAACTTCGCCAGAAATTAAAATTAAAATTTTTGCTAACCGAGGCTCATAACCTGATGGCGATATCGATATGGCACAAATAGAACAGTCTCCTGTTGGGGTGAGTGGTGAGGACTCTGAAGGTAAATGAACAGTGGAAAGAGGAGAATCTAAGTTCGTTGTTCTTGCTATTGCTCTCCCTCCAATCTCCATCGAAGAGGGACGAATCTCTAGCTAAATACAGGTTGTGGTGGCCGACCAGTCCACCACACCTATCAACGGAAAACAGTCCTCGTGGGACATCAAACCTCGCCATGGCCCAACTTCCCTAACCTACTACTACTGCTAATATACCACAATGGGATTACTCCATCAAGTATATCCCCCTTGAAATACTCTTTCACAAATAGATACAAGCAGTATTCCCTATTGGACTGTTCCACCAAAAATTGTGATTCTCTAAATTCTCACAGTATTCTGTTGATTTGGATGAGGAAGAGGGTGTTTCAGATTCATATGATATTCCTGTAAATTCTCCCCTCTCACACCACTACTCATACTACTCGTACGGCCGATAGATATATTTGTCACGTGGAACTAATAAGCAAAATTTGGCAGGCGTTTTCATTGCAACCTGCTGCGATAATTCACATGACGGATATATCTATCGGCCGCACTAGACCAGTTCAGGTTACGACGACTGTAGCAAAACCTCCCTATTCACTTCTACCAACAACCATGACATCACCCAACCTCCCTTCACTCAATAAAATCTTCACCCGTAAAATAACCCTCAATCCAATTTATTTTTAAACTACTCGCTGGTAGTTGCTATGCGGGCACTTGGCAATCCTAACCCATGGAGCAACCGTTGTTGTCCACTATGCCTTAGGGTTCTCTAAGGAGGCCGATGAATGAGCAATTTTCAAATGCCAATAAGTATACGAACTCTACGGCTACAAGGGTCTTACTAGTATGAAATAAAAGCAGGTAGTCTACAGAATCAGGGAATTGATAGAGAACAGACTTATATACTATAAGAAAAGTGGAATAGGGAATGAAATACAGTCATCATAGAAATCTAAATAACATACTAAACTATAATAATTGTTTCCTCCCTGGACATTTATACAGCATTGCATTACCTTCGGAAGCTTAAGAATCTCCTTGTTTACCTCCTCAATTGTGATCTTATCCCACTTTTCATGAAGTACGTCCTTCATATGAGTAAGAGTTGTAAAGGTACTTGAATAGCTAATATATCTTAATTCGTACTGTGGAGGTGGAAATGCAGTTGTTAAATTTGTACTCGTACATTTTGTAGATATTTTTATTTTTTAGCTTGAGCTAGTTCTATGCGATTGGGTTTAGGGGGGTTGCAGGTTGGCTTGGCAGACAGGGGTAACCCTAACCCTCTCTTCTTTCTTTTTATGGCAAAGGTCTCAAATACCATACCTTTTTGTAAAATATCCCTCGAATGCCACAGCACCCTCAGATGCCATGGCAAACTAATTATGTAAGTTTTGTTGGTAAGTAATGAAATATCTTAAGCACTTCTGGAGCATGCATACACTCTACCATCAATTTCTTAATCCATCAATTTCTTAGTTTATCATTTTGCAGTTTGCATTCAAATGCTTCATCTATTAATGATATCTTCTCTCAGTTTATACTCTCATGACTCATCATTATACTGTTCATCCTCTACCAGTTTATCCTTTCTAGGTTCATCCTTTCTAGGTTTATCCTCCATCAGTTCATCCTCTCTGAATTCATCCTCCATCAGTTTATCCTCTTGGAATTCATCCTCTATCAATTCATTTTCTCTGAATTCCTCCTCAGTTGGTTCATCCTCTCACTGCACCTCTATCATGATACCTCTTCTACAGCTTCCCAAAAGGCCTGAAATTAGACAACTCTTCACAAACTTTGCAAGACTTCATGAAGTAATCAAGGATTGGTCAGTAAAGCAGAAGTTTAGCTTTAAGGCTCTCCACTGTGATACTACAAGAATGATCTACAGTTGCCTGATTGAAGGCTGCCAACGGAGAGTTACAGCACATCATACAAACTGACAAGATGTTAAAGTCAGTGTTGTCATACTAGAGCATACCTGTCTTCCTGGCTAGAGCAACAAATGAACCAGTGTATCCAGTACTCAATAATGGCTACTAGAACATATTCCTAAGTACTTAACAATCTCAAATACAAGCAAGCCTCATGAAATCATTAAATATCTATAAGTCCACTACAATTTGGAGAAATGTTACTACCTTATAAAGCAGCTTTACACTTTAAAGCACATATGCTGGATGACACCTTAGATGGACAGCATGAAGGATTCTGTCAACTTTCATAATATGTTAAGATAGTTTTTGATCTAAATGCTGACATATATATTCAACTCTCTTCTGATAATACAATAAGCTGTTTTCATCACATTTTTGTTTGTCCTATTCAATCATACCAGTCCTTTCAGCTCTGTCATTATTTTGTCACAGTTGATGGAAACCTTCTCAAAACCAAGTTTATGCAAACTCTTCTCTTGTGGTTACCATTGGTGCAAATAGGAAAACTTTATTGCTTACTTGGTCTATTGTTGAAAGTGAGAATTTATCATCATGGGAATACTTTCTGTCAAATCTCCTGCTTGCAATTCCTGAGATGGTATCTGAAGAGACTACTCTTATCAGCGATTGGGATAAGAGACTAGCAAGTGCCTCTGATAACTTACCTCTCACTATTACTACTGACTATTGTCTGCCATCACCTCAAACAAAACCTAGTAGCTACCTATTGAAGAAGATTATCTAATTTCTTCTTTGCAGTCAGTAGGGCATCAAGTTTGCAAACTTTTAAAGCAGGGTAGGTCAAACTACATGAGGCAAGCCCAGTAGTTGAAGGTTATCTCTGAGATATTGTCCCCATACTTTGTGCTAAGGCACACATTCCAGCCAAGCATTATGGTCATGACACTTCAAATATTGTGGAATCAGTTAATTCAGCCCTTAAGTTGGATCGAGAGTTGCCAATTGTAGACTTACTCAATATGATTTAGCATACCATAGTGGGCCAATGCTTTGAAAGATACAAGGAGGCAGCAAGCCTTAGGCCTGCTGTTGTATATACCATGTTTTGCACCACTCTTCTGGATGAGAGCCAGCTTTGAGCAAGACAAAATATAGTTTGCATGACTGATCAATTCCATAGTCATGTTATACAACCAAAGAGACATGTAAAACTTGTTGACTTTGAAGCTAAAACATGTTCCTGTATGAAGTATTAGGAAAATAGGATTTCTTGTAGATATGCTTTAACATGTATTATGACAATCCAGGATATATATTTACTGCATTTTCATTCACATTATTGTATTGCTGACTTTGGTATTATTAGCCTGTTCAGGATTATCTTCTGCACAGTCTCTCAGTAGCAACCTGGAAATCAACATATATGACAAACATACTTCCTGTTGATATTTCTGACCTTAAAGCCAATGAACCTCCTCTAGCAGATAATGCTATACCTTGAATTCAGACTATTACATGGCATGTTGAGCCACCAATTACAAGGAAGCTACATGGAAGGCCCAGAAAAGAGCATGTCTACATTAGTCAGGTCCAGTAGCACCAATTAATTGCCAACCAATTGGGCAATCTTCCAGATAAGCCTGCTCCAATAAGACAAAGGTGTTTCACTTGTGGTTGTACAGGACACAACTCTGCTACCTGTCAACAATCTCATAGCTAGTTGTATTCCTAAATTGTAACTTTTTCAATAACAGTCTTAATCTTTTCTTTCTTTTGTCCTTTATTTATCTTCTACTATTCTCCTTTGTCTTTACTTCACATTCTCTTATTTTTCTTTTGTTTTTATTTCTCATTCTCTTCTTTTCCTTTGTTTGTTCATTTATCTATAATGTCATTTATGGAGATGTGGCTCTACACCTAAAAGCAGCTCGCAGTGGCAACCAAGGGAAAACCAAATGTATATTTGATTATCTACATATATAATAGTGATACAACTTTGGAAACTTGTTAGAAGGTACTTTGAAACATGGAGAATTAGTAAATGTAGTTATTATTTTATAATAGGAAATGTTTCTCCCAGTATATTATCTTTCCAATTGCTAGTTCAAAATAACAGTCCTGTTATACTTAATGGTAAAGAAATTGAAAGACATGTAGAGAATACTTTTTTAAGTAAATAGAGAGTTATTATAGACCTTGCATGTTATGTATTAGCTACTTCTGTATTTGTTTATAGTTATTCTTAGAAGTTATAGTACTATATGATGAAGTAAAACAATAGATATAGTTGATTTATTTGATAATATGATATCTACACACTGGATTAACTTATAATTCCAATACTTTGTAGTATCCTTTATAATATTAATATAAGTAACTTCATGAAATTTCAGGCCCAATGGGTAAACCTTCCTTATTTTATTCCTTGATTATTATAAAGATATATGTATAAAGATATTAGTCTTAAGCTTCAACATTGTATGGTGTACTCCTTAGATAAAGCTAAAAGTATTATCTCCTGGTCTCCTAATATGGGTCAGACTATTGAATAAGTTTTAGGTAGTTTGGAAGATTGGTTCTAGAGATTTCAAGCTTGAAATACTATAGCACTCAATTTTTATACAAAGTTCTGTCAGTTGTGTATGGAAGGTGAAAGGCTTCTTCGTTCAACCTCAAACTTGGTATACCTACTCAGATAACCTTTGTAAAATAACTGGCAAATTATTGAATTTATAGGTCAAGCCAATAAGCAGATATCATGTAGTCAAATTGATCAATTTTGTATGTAGTTTTCCTTCAGTCAATTTGTTACTACAACTTTTAAAAATCTGTTTAGATTAAAGTAAAAACAATTCACACAGAATATATAAGACCTATAAAACCTATCTACTGGCTTGTGAAAGTACTCTTATACATATTTCCATTTTTACACAATATATAATTAGAGGTATCTTATTTGAAATAACTAATCTTAATAGCATTATACTAAGAGAGGTTTTTCTTACACTAAAGTAGAAGCTACATACTCTAATGCTCCATATTTCAAAGTACTTTCTAACAAATTTTGAAAGTTGTATCACTATTATTTATGTAGATAATCAAATATACATTTGGTTTTCCCTTGGTTGCCACTGCGAGCCGCTTCTAGGTGAAGAGCCGCATCCCCGTAAATGACGTTAATAATAATTTTTACGGCTGTAATTTTTAATACAAAAATATCTTACTCCCCTACAAACAAAACTTACATAATTAGTTTGCTGTGGCATCTGAGGGATATTTTACAAAAAGGCGTGACATTTGAGACCTTTGCCGTTTTTTTTATTGTCGGTCAATAGAAGGCTAGAAGATGGACATGATTATATATGCTTTTCGTAGGAGAGGTAGACCGCCTCGATCTACCTACCATGACATTTTTTTCTCATTTGGTGCTCTGAAACGGATCGATGCTTTTTTTGTTTTCTCATTAGTGCAGTGAAACGGATCGATCCTTTTTTTGTTTTCTCAGTACTCTATGGTGAACCGTGCGGTATCGTGGGCAACGGCCAGTGTCCTGTGGGTTAGGGCTGCCAAGTGTCCCCACAGCAACTGAACCAGTGAGTACCTCTTCTCTTCTTCGTTTCCCTTTCTATTCCTTATTCATCATGTCTGCCAGTTACAACATCATGTTTCGGTCCTCTC
>ML120674.1:13252-27783 GCA_003788595.2 Choiromyces venosus 120613-1
GCAAACAGAAGATGGAAAGCATGTTCTCCTGCCCCCCCGAGATGGGGGGGAGGAAGAAAAGTTCGTGATGTTTTCTCGGTGTTGAGTCGTTCCCGATTAGGAAGTAAATTTCAATGACCGGAGTTGTAGTGGAGACGGAGGATGCATAGCCCTTAAGGCTTTTTTTTTTTTTTTTTTTTTTTTTTAATCATGAGTTCGTTGTTAAGGTACAAGAATCTGTGTGGAGCCGTAAGGGCTATGACAAAAACAAAACCATAAAGCAAACGCGGTAACAAAAGAAACCTCTGCCCCGATCCCCATTCCGACGTAATGTCGAACACACCTCTCACGGTGACTAATCCAGCAGGAAAGAAACTTATGAAATCCCTAAGCGAGCCCAAGAAAAACATAAAGTAAAGAAAGAACATATGAAACCCCAAGCGAACCCGAGAAAACATACAACCAGGAAAGAAAAATAAAAATAAAGGAAGGAAGTGGACAACAACAAAGCCTGCCCCAAAATAAGGAAAGATGAGGACTAGGCCGGCCCCAACGGAGGGGGATCGGAACTAGGCCCCAGGTAGTAAGGTAGCCGACAAAGGTCGGCAAAAAATGAGTAGACCAGGTCTTAGCCGATCGACGCCGAGGGGACGGCGGACAGCGAAGGTGTTCCCTGGCTGGTGGCTGGGGGTTGAAGGCCGAACGGGTCGACCTCGGCTGAGGCTAGGCGAAACGCGAAGCCGGAGCAGGTTAGGTGTTGAGTCCCCGAAAAAGGGGAGCCAGAAGTATGGGCCATAGGGGGTAGACCCCTTGAGGCAGGAGTGGGTGGTGGGGGTGCGGGAGAGAAAGATCTCGAAACCCGGCTTGGGGTG
Organism: Choiromyces venosus 120613-1; assembly: GCA_003788595.2. Taxonomy (NCBI): domain Eukaryota; kingdom Fungi; phylum Ascomycota; class Pezizomycetes; order Pezizales; family Tuberaceae; genus Choiromyces; species Choiromyces venosus. The sequence goes on from ML120674.1 coordinate 14,104, forward strand.
GTAGTAAGGTACCAGCTAAGTAGCCGACCGACCATATTACCGCGTCTCTCATGTAGTCCTTTGTGATAGGAGAGATGGCGTCACTTCTGGAGAGGATCCCAGAGGCAGGAAGGCGAGGGAAGAGCAGCAGTAGGGTGCCAGCCGATCATCCTAGGGGGAAGAGAGGAGGGGAGTGTTCACTCGGCGGGACGTACTATCGGAATCGCGTGCGTGTCTGACTAGGCAGCCTCCTGCAAAAGAGGAGAATGGAGAAATCGACCGTGGCCTGTTGACAGGTTTCCTCCTACTGCGAACTGTGTTCCCGGCCGTCTGTAGAAAGACCGAATGAAAAAACCCGACCGTAGCGATCGCTAAGCGAGGCAAAGCAAAAGCGGGGTAGGGGGAAGAGCAAACACCGTGGAGTGATGATGGCGAGGAAAGAACATCCTCAGGATGGTAGACCTCAAGAGGGAAGCAAGAAGTGGATGCCGAAACGCAAACAGGAGATGGAAAGTGCGTTCTCCTACCCCCCCGAGATGGGGGGGAGGAAGGAAAGTTCGTGATGTTTTCTCGGTGTTGAGTCGTTCCCGATTAGGAAGTAAATTTCAATGACCGGAGTTGTAGTGGAGACGGAGGATGGTTAGCCCTGTAGGCTCCTTGCGGATTTTTGTACCTTAAACAAAATAAAAAAAAAATAAAAAAATAAAAAAATAAAAAAAGCCTTAAGGGCTATGCATCCTCCGTCTCCTCTACAACTCCAGTCATTGAAATTTATTTCCTATTTGGGAACGACTCAACACCGAGAAAACATCACGAACTTTTCTTCCTCCCCCCCATCTCGGGCAGGCAGGAGAACATACTTTCCATCTCTTGTTTGCATTTCGGCATCCCCTCCTTGCTTCCCTCTTGAGGTCTACCCTCCTGAGGGTGTTCTTCCTTTCCTCCCAGCATCTCACAATGCTGGTTACCTCCCTTACCCCGCTTCTGCTTTGCCTCGCTTAGCAGTTGCTACGGTCAGGTTTTATCATTTGGTCTTTCTACAGACGGCCGGGAACACAGTTAGCAGTAGGAGGAAACACTTCAACAGGCCACGGTCGATTTCTCCACTCCCTTCTTTCTTAAGGGGCTGCCTTGTCAGACACGAATGCGATAACCGATAGTACATCCCGTCGAGCGAAAACTACCCTCCCATTCTTCCCATCTCTGGATGATCAGCTATCACCCTACTGCCCCCCTATCCACCTCCTCAATGCCTTTCTACCACTGGGATCCCCTCCAGAAGTGACGCCATCTCTCATATCACAAGGGACTACACGAGAGACGCGGTAATACAGTTGGTCGGCTTCGAACCTACACCAGCTGGTACCTTACTACCACCTTTGCTCTCCTTGGCTGGCACCCTTATACACTGCTAACTTTACCCCCTCTATTCAGGCGGGCTTCTAGGGTTCCTTACTTCTGCCACACCCCTATCAAGTGCCTGGCTCCCTTTCGACTCCCTGGCTTAGGCTATAAGCCCATGGGTACAATTATCCAACTTTGGCTAGGGCTGGCTGCAACATTGCCGGTTTGGTTTTCCTTAGGTTTTGGGTTTTAGGATTTCTTTGTTAGGTGCACTGTCGGGATTTTGGTTTTCCTAGTTTCTGTGTGATTTTGGTGGGATTTCATACTTTTGTAGTTTACACGAGTGGTTGCTTGTTAGGATAGTTTTTTCGACCAGGTCTTCAGGCCATGGTTTTTCTATAGCTTTTCGGGACCTGGCGTGGGTTGGAGGTTTTTTACGCATTAGCCCTGCAGGCTTTGGGCAGATTTTTGTACCTTAAACAAAATAAAATCAGATAAAAAAAAAGAAAAAAAAAAAAAAAAAAAAAACCTTGAGGGCTATGATTCTCTCCCAGATTCTTACCAAACGTGGGGTGCCCAGGTACCTCATGTCTTGGGTTTGTTCTTTTCTTTCCAACCATCAGTCCAAGCTCCTTTTTCAGGGAGCCCCTGGCGTTTATGGTCCAGTTCAAGTTGGAGGCCCTTAAGGCTCTCCTGTCTCTCCTTTGTTGTTTTTGATTTATGTTTCTGGTTTACATATTTCAATACCTCATTCAGTTATCTTTTCATATGTTGATGATTTTTCCATTACTGTTTCTTCTGCTTCTTATAGGGGGAACATCAGGGCTCTTCAGCATATATTTTCTTTACTTTCTAACAGGGCAGCCAGGATCAGTGTGTTCTTTTCCATTCCAAAGATAGAGCTCATCCACTGGTGCACTGAAAAGAACTGGTCAGAAATCTCCAACTCTCCCATCGCTGTCAGCGGCATGGTCTTTCATCCCTCCAGGGTAGTCCATTGGCTCGGCTTCTGGTTCTCACCATCCCTGGAGACCACTACCAACTTCCTCAGGAGGCTCACCCTAGCTCAGGGCGCCTTCTCAACTGTCAGGCAACTCTCCCCCCCGGGGGCTGGGATGCCACCCTATGCCTGCCACTGTTTAGCCTCAGGCCTCATCCTCTCCATCTTGGCCTATGGTGCAGACCTACTCCAACCCATGGCAAGGATCTTGGAAAAGATGTCTGTCTTCTGGAACCAGGTTCTCCACTGGGTCACCAACTGCTTCCGAGCGACACCTACCACTATCCTGGCCTGTGAGACGTGCCTCCCTCCTCTCCCCGTACTGTTCAGACACAAACGACAGATGGCTGCACTCAGGCTGGCCTGCTCCTCCCCTACCATCAACCCGGTGGCAGCTAGGCTGCCCCCCTCCATCCCTATCAGAGACTTCTCGAACACCAGGTGCTCAACAAGGGACCCAGTGCTGGCGGGGAGGAAGATGAACTGTATTCCCCTCCCTTGGAACACCTACAAGATCTCAGCACCCACCAGGAGAATCCTCCCAATTGATGGCCTCTGCCACACCATCCTTCCGATTGTCTGCGACCAGGGCACGTTCCCGCTGGTGGCCCCCCACCTTCTCCCAGAACTTTCCCCCTCCAAACGAACGGGGACTAAGCACTACAAGCAGATTAAGGGAAAGCTCCGAGCTAAAGTGATCGAAGACTGGACACTACAGTCACCTCCCCCACTCTACTACAAGTACAAACCGTCCCTTCAGCCCCATGCATTCATGGGCCTGGACAGGTTTGTGGCAGGTAGAATCTATTAGATGCACTTGGGCAAGAGTTACCTGGCTGCTCATACCACTTGGGAGGACCCCGAGGCCCCCACCACATGCCTATTCTGCGAGGAAGAGGACGAGAGCCTGGACCACGCTATTCTTGACTGCCCTCCCAAGGCTGAAGCTCGCCGCCTCCATCTCCCTGGAGTTGATGACATTGGCCCGTAGTCTTCCCTCTGGACGACCGCGGAACTTACACTGGGGCTGTCTAACTACATCAAGACCACAGGAACAGGCTTCTCACCTACCATGCTGGCCCTCCAGGACCTAGCACCCACTTCACTGACTCCAGACCCTGGATTGGACCGCCCTCGGCTGCCCTGCCATTATACCTTCCTTTTGTTTTAGTTAGCTTTTCTTACTGTAGGAGTGTTCTGGGTACGTTAGCTTAGGATTTCATATGTTATTTACTAGCTAGATTAGTCACCATTTGGGGTGCAGCATCAGGATTGACATTCAAGAGATCGGGGCTGAGAGTGTCTTTTGTTAGTGCACTTGATTTATAGTTTTGTTTTTGCCATAGCCCTTCAGGCTTTTTTTTTCTCCTTTTTTTTTCTTTTTGTTTTAAGTCATTTTTATTTCATTTAAAGGTACAAAAACTACATGCAGCTTGCAGAGCTATGGCAGCAAAAAACCTCCACCCAGGACCGGGCCCAGGAAAGCTATAGAAAAACCATGGCCTGAAGACCTGGTCGAAAAAACTATCCTAACAAGCAACCCCACGTAAACTACAAAAATATGAAATCCCACAAAAATTGTGCAGTAACTAAGTAAAACCAAACTCCTGACAGTGCACCTAACAAAGAAATCCTAAACCCCAAACCTAAGGCGAACCAAACCGGCAATGTTGCAGCCAGCCCTAGCGAAAGTTGGATAATAATATCCGTGGATGAAAAGGTCCGAGCTGGGTGGTAGAAAGGCAGCCAGGCACCTGATAGGAGTGTGGCAGAAGCGAGAAACCCCAGAAACCCACCTGAGTAGAGGGGGTGGAGTTGGTAGTATGTAAGGGTGCCAGCCGAGGAGAGGATGGATGGTAGTAAGGTACCAGCTGGAGTGGAATCGAAGCCAACCTACTGTATTACTGCATCTCTCATGTAGTCCCTTGTGATATGAGAGATAATGTCACTTCTGCAGGGGATCCTAGTGGCAGGAAGGTGTCGAGGGAGTGGATAGGGGGGCAGTAGGATGCTAGCCGAACGTTCGAAGGGGGGATAGACTAAGAGGGGAGTGTTCACTTGGCAGGACGTACTACTGGTTATCATGTTCATGTCTGACAAGGCAGCCTCCTGCAAAAAAAGGAGAATGCAGGAATCGACCGTATCCTGTTGAGATGTTTCCTCCTACTGCTAACTGTGTTCCCGGCCATCTGTAGAAAGACCGAATGAAAAAACCCGACCACAGGATTCGCTAAGCGAGGTGAAGCCCAAGCGGGGTAAGGGAGGAGGCCAGCATCGTGAGATGCTTGGGGAGAGAAAAGAACATCTTCAGGAGGGCAGACCTCAAGAGGGAAGTGAGGAGGGGATGCCGAAATGCAAACAGGAGATGGAAAGTGTTCTTCCTAGCCCCCCCTAGGCAGGGGGTAGGATAGAAAAAGTGGTGATGATTTCACTTACAGTCGTGGTGTTGAGTCATTCCCAAATAGGTAGTAAATTTCAATGACTGGAGGTGTAGTGGAGATGGAAGATGCATAGCCCTTAAGGCTTTTTCTTTTTTTTTTCTTTTTTTTTTCTTTTTTTCTTTTTATCTGTTTTTATTGTTATTTAAGGTACAAAAAATCCGCATGGAGCCTACAGGGCTAACGCGTAAAAGAACCTCCAACCCAAGCCAGGTCCCAGAAAGCTATAGAAAAACCATGGTCTGAAGACCTGGTCGAAAAAACTATCCTAACAAGCAACCACTCCTATAAACTACAAAAGTATGAAATACCACCAAAATCGCCCAGAAACTAGGAAAACCAAAATCCCGACAGTGCACCTAACAAAGAAATCCTAAAACCCAAAACCAAAGGAAAATCAAACCGGCAATGTTGCAGCCAGCCCCAGCAAAAGTTGGATAATTGTACCCGTGGGCATATAACCCATGCCAGGGAGTTGAGAGCTAGCCAGGCACTTGATAGGGGTGTGGCAGAAGTGAGGAACCCCAGAAGCCCGCCTGAATAGAGGGGGTGGAGTTGGCAGTATATGAGGGTGCCAGCTGAGGAGAGGATGGATGGTAGCAAGTTACCAGTTAAAGTAGAAACGAAACCGACTGGCCGTATTACCGCGTCTCTCGTGTAGTCCCTTGTGATATGAGAGATGGTGTCACTTCTGGAGGGGATCCCAGTAGCTGGAAGGTGTCAGGGGAGTGAATAGGGGGGCAGTAGGGTGCTAGCCGATTGTCCGGGGGGAAGGGGTGGTCTACAAGGGGAGTGTTCACTCGGCGGGATGTACTATCGGTTATCGCGTTCGTGTCTGACAAGGCAGCCTCCTATGAAAAGGAGAATGGAGAAATCCACCATTGCCTGCTGAAATGTTTCCTACTACTGCTAACTGTGTTCCCAGCCATCTGTAGAAAGACCGAATGAAAAAACCGGACCGTAGGATTCGCTAAGTGAGGCGAAGCGAAAGCTGGGTAAGGGGAGTAACCAACATCATGAGATGCTGGGAGGGAGGAAAGAACATCCTCAGGAGGGGAGACCTCAAGAGGGAAGTGAGGAGGGGATGCCGAAAAGCAAACAGGAGATAGAAAGTGTTCTTCCTAGCCCCTCCTAGGCAGGGGGTAGGATAGAAAAAGTGGTGATGATTTCACTCGCAGTCGTGGTGTTGAGTCGTTCACAAATAGGAAATAAATTTCAATGACCAGAGGTGTAGCGGAGACAGAGCATGGATAGCCCTTAAGGCTTTTTTTTTTTTTTCTTTTTTTTTTTATCTCATGTATTAGTTGTTAAGTACAAGAACCTGGGTGGAGCCGTAAGGGCTATGGCAAAAACAAAACAAAGCAAATGTAAAAACATAGGAAACTCTCAACCCCGATCTCCCAAATGTCAATCCTGACGCTGCACCCCAAACGGTCAGTGATCTAGCTAGTAAAGAAACATATGAAATCCTAAGCTACCGCACCCAGAACGCTCATATAGTAAGAAAAGCTAATTAAAACAAAAGAAAAGTAATATGGCAGGACAGCCAGAGGCGGTCCTATCCAGGGTCCGGTGTAGTTGTGTTTGATGCCGGTGCCTGAAGGGCCGGCATTGTACGTGGGAAGCCCGTTCCCGTAGCTTTAATATAGTAGGACAGTCCTAGCATAAGTTCCGCGGTTGTCCAGAGAGAAGACTCCGGGCCTAGGTCGGCAACTCCAGGGAGATGGAGGAGGCGAGCTTCGGTTTTGGGAGGACAGTGGAGTATGGCGTGGTCCAGGCTTTCGTCCTCTTTCTTGCAGTATGGCCATGTGGTGGGGGCCTCGGGGTCCTCCCAGGTGGTGTGGGCAGCCAGGTAGCTCTTCCCAGCTCGCATTTGATGGATCCTACCAGCCACGAACTTGTCCAGGCCCATAAAAGCGTGGGGCCACTGGGACGATTTGTACTTGTAGTAGAGTGGGGGGGGTGACTGTAGGGTCCAGTCCTCGATGAGTTTGGCGCGGAGCTCGCCCTTGATCTGTTTGTAGGGCTTAGTCCCCTGTCATTCGGGAGGGGCAAGTTCTGGGAGGAGGTGAGGGGCCACCAGCGGGAAGGAGCCCAAGTCGCTGGTAATTGGGAGGAGGGTGTAGCAGAGGCCATCGATGGGTAGGTGTCTCCTCATGGGTGCAGTGGCTTTAAACACATTCCAGGGGAGGGGGATGCAGTTAGTTTTCCTCCCTGCCAAAACCGGGTCCCTGGTCGTGTGCCTGGTTCATGAGGAGTCTGCGATGGGCAGTGATGGGGGCAGTCTCACTGCTGCCGGGTTGATGATGGGAGAGGAGCAGGCCAGCCTGAGGGCGGCCATCCTTCATTTGTGCCTGAAGATTATCGGGAGGGGAGGGAGGCAGGCCTCGTTGGCCAAGATTGTGGTTGGGGTTGCCTGAAAGCAGTTGGTGACCCACCGGAGGACCTGTTTCCAAAAGACAAACATCTTTTCCAAGATGCCCACTGTGGGTTGGAGTAGGTCGGCACCGTAGGCCAGGATGGGAAGGATCAGGCCTGAGGCCAGGCGATGGCAGGCATACGGTGGCATGCCTGCCCGTGGAGGGGAGAGTTGTCTGACAGTGGAGAAGGCACCCTGGGCAAGGGTGAGCCTCCTGAGAAAATGTGTAGCGGTCTCCAGGGATGGAGTGAACCAATAGCCAAGCCAACACACTACCCTGGAGGGATGGAATACCATGCCACTGAGGGCAATGGGGGAGTTGGAGATAACTGACTGGTCCTTCTCAGTATGCCAGTGGATAAGCTCTGTTTTTGGCATGGAAAAGGACACACCGATCCTGGCTGCCCTGTTAGAAAGTAAGGAAAAAATACACTGAAGAGCCCTAATGTTCCCCCTGTAAGAAGTAGAAGAAACAGTAACAGAAAAATCATCAACATAGGAAAAAATTATTGAGCGAGGTATTGAGATATGTAAACCAGAAACATAAATCAAAAACAACAAAGGAGAGACAGGAGAGCCTTGGGGGGCTCCAACTTGAACAGGACAGTAAACGCCAGGGGCTCCCTGAAAAAGGAGCTTGCACTGATGATTAGAAAGAAAAGAACGGACCCAAGACACGAGATACCTAGGCACCCCGCGTTTGGTAAGAATCTGGGAGAGAGTAAAAGAAGACATATTGTCAAAGCCGCCCTTAATATCCAGGAAAAGAGTAGAGACCTTAGTGCCTGGGCATTGTCGGGAGTGGACTTCGTGGACAAGTGAGGCTGATGCGTCAAAGGTGGAAAGACCTGAAACTGAGCCACACTGGTTGGGGTTGATCAGGCCGACCGACCTGGCGATGAGGTAGAGACGGGTGGTGACTATGCGTTCCAAAATCTTCGAGACTGTCTCAAGGAGGACGATAATCCGGAAGGAGGCTGGAGACGAGTAGTCGGGTTTGCCTGGCTTGGGGAGGACTATTCCATTTGCCTTCTTGAGTGAGGCAGGGTGGTAGCCGTAGAGGAGGAGGGGGGAGAGGAGGTTGAGGAGAATGTTGGGGTTGGCCCGGTTCACATCCTTCCAGATGCCGTATGGGATCTGGTTGGGACCTGGGCAGAGGACGAGGAGGATTTCGAAAGAGCTTGGGCGATTTCTTTGGGGAGGGGGGGGCAGTTGTCGTGTCACCTTGGACAGCCGGTGGTAGGTGAGGGAGGTTTAGGAGGGAAGAAGTGGTTGAGGAGTGAGGAGTTGAGTTCCATAGGGGTGGTTGCATCGGGTAAGGTGGGGAAGCGTTCAGTGGGGCAACCAGAGGCGAGTCTCTTGGCGTCCCAGACTGAGGTCATCGTGATTCCTGCCAGGAAGGTTTTCCAACGGGTGGTTTTTGCCTTTCTGATAGCCTTAAAGTATGCGTCACGCTTGATCTTGGACTCGGAGAGGGAGGGAGCAGAGTGGTTCTTGCGATGGGTGCGCATGGCCGTGTTGTAGGCCTGGTGGAGGTGGGATAGTTCAGGTGACCACCACAGCTTTGTGTGTAGCGATGGCCTCTTAGAGGGGGTATGGGATCGGAGGAGGGTGGTTAGCGCCGTGAGGTGGTGTTCTAGCCAGGTGTCCATGGCCAGGTCGGTAGGGTTCGGAGGTGGGTGGGGGATAGACCATTCCTGGAGCAGTGGCAAAAGGGTTGCACAGTCAGTTTTCCTCCAGTCAGGGGAAGGGGGGGGAGGCTTTAGAAGGGGGGTGGAGAAGTTAGTTGTGATCACCAGGTGGTCAGAGCCAGTAGCTGGCAGATCAGTTTTCCAGTCAGAGAAGTACAGGTAGAGGGATCGGTTAGCAAAAGTGAGGTCCAGGACTCCGGGTCTGGTGGAGACGTCAAACAGAAATTGAGTGAAGACCCCAGGGGTGTTGAGCAGGGAGAAGTGGAGCTCGCTAGCTAGGTCGAAGTAGGGGGAGGAGGCTGAGAACTCTTGGGGAGATATAGCTCGGAGGAGGTCGGAAGTTGGGTGGTAGAGGTTAAAGTCACCCACCACTAGTGTTGGGAAGGCGTGGTCTTTAAAGAGATCCGGCAGGAGGACCGAGCGGACGCCCATTGGTCCTACAGTGGAGTAGGCGTTGTAGAGCCTAAGCTGTGTAAATGAGTCATCAAATAAGCCAGTGGGGGAAAAAACATACAAGGCCATCAGGTCAGGGCTGTCAAAAAAACAAGGCAAAATGGAAGTGCCTTGTTGGAAATCAAAGGAAACATAAGTGGCAACCCTGGGGGATTTGCCTGCAGTAGGGGAAGGTGCAAAGGCCTTGTAAAAGGCAAAGCTAGGCAGGCGACTGCGAAAAACAGGGGGGTCCTGAAGGAGGACTATATGAGGGGGCAGCGGTAGTGATTTAAAACTATTAAACAAGGAAAGAAAAACATCCCAGATTCCCAAGCAGTTATGTTGAACAAAGGAAAGTTTTTTGAACATGGAAGGAGTGTGGGGCCCTGAGGGCTGAGTGGCGCTGTAGGGCGTGGCACTCATTGGTTAAGGATATCACGTGATGACGGGGGAACATCCTCGGCCCACTGGGGAGGGGGGCCGACATGTCTGGGCTGAGGTGCTGCAAAGGGGCCAGCAGGAGGAGGGGCATGGGGGGTTCCAAATAGGCTGCCTCCAAAGAGGTTTGAGGCCGGGGGGGCACTAGGGGCCCTGCCCTGGAGGGAGCTGGGGACATATGGGGCGGGTCTGGGGGTTTCCTCCTCGAAACAAGGAACTGTAAGGGGGGTCAGCAGTGCTGGCACACTAGGCGGGGCAGCGTCCTCTGCTGCTTCTATTGCGTCGCCTGGCGGCGGTGCAGGGGGGTCATTGGGGTCTGTCCTGGAGGGCCTCAATGGGTAGGCAGGGAGAGTTGCAGAGTGCAGGCCTTTGCAGTTGGGACAGCGGAGTGGGGTTGCGAGGCAGCACGCCGGGACGGCTTTCAAGTGACCCATCTTAGGGCAGGTTGGGTTGGGGCAGCGATGGGCTAAGCACAGGTGGTTGCCTGAGCAAAGGGGACAGGTGTCGTGGGTTGCCTTGCATGCGGGGGAGGAGTGGCCGAATTTCCAGCACTTCCTGCACTGTGTGAATCGGTTAGAAGAGTGTGCCCGCTCAACAGTGCGGGACTTGGAAAAAAGAAAGATATTTGAACTGATTCTGTCCACGTCAGTAGGGGAGACAGAAATGATAACGGAGGAAGACTTCTTGGCAGCCCTCTTCTCAGGGTCGGGCTGCAGGAAGCGGGCCGTGAAAATGGTTACATCTGCTGCATTGCGGATGGAGGGGAGGAGGAAAGTGCAGAGATCTGCGTTGCCGGCGGGGAGGTATTGGAGGGGGAGGCCATGAATGGCCAGTTGGACCTCATTGGGGGCAGGGCGGAAGGCTCGGAAGGGGCTGTTTCCAACTGGGATGACCTGGTTGAACTTGGCAGTTAGGGCCTCGTAGTATGGGGAGTAGGCGGTGGCCAGGGTGAAAAGGTTCTTGGCCAGGAGTGTGAGGGAACCCCTATCATTCACTGAGGCAGTGAAACTGAGGGGGAATGGGCAGTTGGCTTCCTGGAGGATAGAGGCAGCGATGTCAGGGGCAGTGGCAGCTAGACTCTGTGGGTCAGCAAGGGGGAGGGGGTTTTCACGAGTGGCGAAGAAGCAGCGCTCGGCCAGTGGCAACGGGGGGGGACCCTTGGACTTGGGGGCCTCCGTGTTGGACGACGCGACTTGGGCAGCCGAGGCATTTCTCTTGCCCTTGTTAGACTTCCCTCCTTTTGCTGGTTGTGCAGTCACGGAGGCATAGGTGATGGTGGGTTGGGCCTGGTGAGACACCTCCTTCTTGTAGTTGGGGTGGTCTCTGCCTGGGAGGAAGGCTTTGAGGTCATACTCACCCTTCCGGTATTATTCGGCCTCCCAAGACCTAGGGAATTTAATCGCATAGGCCTTGGGGTCGCTGTACCAGTGTTTGAGTGCGGAGTCGTAGTTGGGGTGGTCCCAGTCATAGCCACTAGTGGCTGCCGGGGCTGGTGCTGGTGGCGCAGTGGAGGGGGCTCGGCGCTGGGGCTGTGGAGGCCTGGAGCAGTTAGGAACTGGAGGGGGGGGTTGGTAAGTGGACGCTGTGGCCTGGGCCATTACTCGTCAGGAGAGGTCGTCGAATGAAGCCCTGAGGGCCACCATCTCTGCGGGGGGGGGCCCTTGTGAGGCTGCCGTTGGTTGGGAGTGGGGGAGGGCGGTGGCAGCTTCTATCCTGCTGAGATGGTTGGATAGGTGGCCGATGCCCTGGAGCATCCTGCTGAGGAAGGGGATCATGATGGCTTCTCCTGTCGAAAGATCCAGGAGGTTGCTGTCGGAAAGGGGGGGCAGGGTTTGCAGGTCCAAGTTGACCTTTGGGAGGACCTCCTCGCAGAGGTCCCCGAGAAGGGGGAGGTACGAGTCAAGAACGGCTGGGGTGGAGGACCTGGACAGAGCAGGCTCTTCTCCAGTGAGGGGATCGGGAGCAGAGGAACGTTCCCCATGGCTGTAGGGGTGGTAGTGTTGGGAGCGCTTCGAGGGGCGGGAGGAGGACCTAGAGTCAGCTATGATGACAGACTTTGATGGAATTGGGGTGGGGTTGCTTATAGGTGAAGCCTAAGCGAGAAGCAGATTCTGGTGTGTCGAGACGGTTGCCACCCAAAAGTTTGGAGTTTTGGGGTGGCCGAATGCAGTAACTTTTTTAAGGATCAGGAAAGTAGAGTGCGTGGAGCGTGCATAGCCCTTAAGGCTTTTTTTTTCTTTTTTTTCTTTTTTTTCTTTTTTTTTTTTCTTTTTTTTATTTGATTTTATTTTGTTTAAGGTACAAAAATCTGCACAGAGCCTGCAGGGCTAACATCCTCCGTCTCCACTACAAACATCCTCCGTCTCCTCTACAACTCCGGTCATTGAAATTTACTTCCTAATCGGGAACGACTCAACACCGAGAAAACATCACGAACTTTCCTTCCTCCCCCCCATCTCGGGGGGGTAGGAGAACACACTTTCCATCTCCTGTTTGCGTTTCGGCATCCCCTTCTTGCTTCCCTCTTGAGGTCTACCCTCCTGAGGATGTTCTTTCCTCGCCATCATCACTCCACGGTGTTGGCTCTTCCCCCTACCCCGCTTTTGCTTTGCCTCGCTTAGCGATCGCTACGGTCGGGTTTTTTCATTCGGTCTTTCTACAGACGGCCGGGAACACAGTTCGCAGTAGGAGGAAACCTGTCAACAGGCCACGGTCGATTTCTCCATTCTCCTCTTTTGCAGGAGGCTGCCTAGTCAGACACGCACGCGATTCCGATAGTACGTCCCGCCGAGTGAACACTCCCCTCCTCTCTTCCCCCTAGGATGATCGGCTGGCACCCTACTGCTGCTCTTCCCTCGCCTTCCTGCCTCTGGGATCCTCTCCAGAAGTGACGCCATCTCTCCTATCACAAAGGACTACATGAGAGACGCGGTAATATGGTCGGTCGGCCACCTAAGCTGGTACCTTACTACCACCCCAAGCCGGGTTTCGAGATCTTTCTCTCCCGCACCCTCACCACCCAATCCTGCCTCAAGGGGTCTACCCCCTATGGCCCATACTTCTGGCTCCCCTTTATCCGGGGACTCAACACCTAACCTGCTCCGGCTTCGCGTTTCGCCTAGCCTCAGCCGAGGTCGACCCGTTCGGCCTTCAACCCCCAGCCACCAGCCAGGGAACACCTTCGCTGTCCGCCGTCCCCGCGGCGTCGATCGGCTAAGACCTGGTCTACTCATTTTTTGCCGACCTTTGTCGGCTACCTCACTACCTGGGGCCTAGTTCCGATCCCCCTCCATTGGGGCCGGCCTAGTCCTCATCTTTCCTTATTTTAGGGCAGGCTTTGTCGTTGTCCACTTCTTTCCTTTATTTTTATTTTTCTTTCCTGGCTGTATGTTTTCTCGGGTTCGCTTGGGGTTTCATATGTTCTTTCTTTACTTTATGTTTTTCTTGGGCTCGCTTAGGGATTTCATAAGTTTCTTTCCTGCTGGATTAGTCACCGTGAGAGGTGCATTCGACATTCACGTCGGATTGGGGATCGGGGCAGAGGTTTCTTTTGTTACCGCGTTTGCTTTATGGTTTTGTTTTTGTCATAGCCCTTACGGCTCCACACAGATTCTTGTACCTTAACAACGAAAAAAAAAAAAAAAAAAAAAAAAAAAAAAGAAAAAAAAAGCCTGAAGGGCTAACCATCCTCCGTCTCCACTACAACTCCGGTCATTGAAATTTACTTCCTAATCGGGAACGACTCAACACCGAGAAAACATCACGAACTTTCCTTCCTCCCCCCCATCTCGGGGGGGCAGGAGAACACACTTTCCATCTTCTTGCTTGCATTTCGGCATCCCCCCCTTGCTTCCCTCTTGAGGTCTACCCTCCTGAGGATGTTCTTTCCTCGCCATCATCACTCCACGATGTTGGCTCTCCCCTTACCCCGCTTTTGCT
>ML120675.1:10133-27026 GCA_003788595.2 Choiromyces venosus 120613-1
ATAAGTTTTAGGTAGTTTGGAATGTTGGTTCTAGAGATTTCAAGCTTGAAATACTATAGCACTTAATTTTTATACAAAGTTCTGTCAGTTGTGTATGGAAGATGAAAGACTTCTTCATTCAACCTCAAACTTGGTATACCTACTCAGATAACCTTTGTAAAATAACTGGGAAATTATTGAATTTATAGGTCAAGCCAATAAGCAGATATCATGTAGTCAAATTGATCAATTTTGTATATAGTTTTCCTCCTATCAATTTGTTACTACAACTTTTAAAAATCTGTTTAGATTAAAGTAAAAACGATTCACTGTCACAAAGGGTGACTAAACAAGGCAGAATGGCAAGGCAGATTTCACCTGACTCATAGTTATGAGTCAGAAGGAACGAGTATTTCACATGACTTGTACTAGCAAGTCATTTATAGGTTTTTATTGGTTGTTTGATTTTCTATGACTTGCAATAGCGATCATATGATGTTATGTTTTCACATGTGACTCAGATTATGAGTCATGGGGTTTACACATGTGACACGATTTGTGCACATGATTAGTTTATTAGTTTTGATTGGTTTTTATTAGTTAGCAAGGATGACTCATTGGAGTCAGCTGATGGATCTCACACGATGACTCGTTTGGGTCGTGTGTATGGGTGGCTCATAAGGGTGTGTCATCGAGGGTCAGGGTTGTGGGAGGAATGACTATATAAGGGGGCTTGTAGGCGAGAGTAGTTAGTTCTTCACGCAACTATCTAAATACTTTTCTACCAAACATTAAATCCATTCAGAATCCCAAGGTCGTCAATTGGGAGAACCAAGGAGTTGTAGAAGTCAAGGACTTGCACTACGAAAGCAGGAACTGTAAGCATCTGAAGGAAAATCGATCGACGATTCAGTGAGATAAGAAAGGTTGCCTACTGCAAGTATACCTAGAGGAGAAAGGATTGTAACATTTGGTTGCGTCTAACAAGCAGTACCCAACAACAATGAGCGATGCAATGGAAGTCATACCCCTAGCAGGGAGAGAAGGAGCAGCGGTACCCCCAGAAGGAGTAGCAGTACCCCCAGCGGGAGGGGCAGCAAACCCCCCACCAGTAACACAGATTCAAGGATTTACCAATGAACAATTTGCTGAAATTCTCAATCGCCTGAATGGCAGAAGGGATGATGCAGACAGAATAAAGTTAGAGAAGCCACTAACATTCAGCGGAACAGGCAGCAAGCTGCGAAGATTTTTGGCCCAACGCAGAGTATATTTCGATGCTACGGGAACCACGGAAGCAAGGCGAAGGATCACATATGTCAAATCATTATTGAGGGAAGGAGCGGCCAGCTGGATAACTCCCTATACAGAGGGAAGAAGACTGGAACCATAGACAACGTATGAAGAGTTCGCTGAAGTGCTCCAAGGCTAGTTTGGAGATAATGATGCGGAAAATACGGCACATACGAAACTGGAGCAGTTAAGACATGGAAGAGTACCAGTAAGGGATTATTGGAATGAGTTCCAACTTATGGCAACTGAGGCAAATGAAGACGAAGGAACTATGAGAAGGCAGTTCCTGAAGGGAATCAATCAAACGCTGCAGGATGCTTGGGCCGCCGACCACTTCACAGCTGATAATGTGGAAGACATGGCCAGGTGGGCCATTGAGAAGGAAAACCAGATCAGTATGATCAAACACTTGCAAGGAGGTCAAGCAATGGGACAG
The DNA here is from genome assembly GCA_003788595.2 of Choiromyces venosus 120613-1. NCBI lineage: Eukaryota > Fungi > Ascomycota > Pezizomycetes > Pezizales > Tuberaceae > Choiromyces > Choiromyces venosus. The sequence continues at coordinate 11,842 of ML120675.1, forward strand.
AAGATGATGGAAATGTCCAGGAACCCCAATGGGACATTTAAGACAGGAAGGGAAGAGACCCCAAGAGGGGACCTCATGGACCTAGACATGACGCAAAGAAGGCCCAATCTCAATCTGTCCAAAAACGAGTTTGTGCGAAGGAGAAACAATAATCTATGCTTGGCCTGCGCTAAGCCAGGACACTTGGCAAGGGAGTGCAGGAGCCCAAGAGACAACAGGGATTATACGATGGTAAAAAAAGAATGGAGGCCACAGGACCACAAGATGAGGAGGAGTCAACCTATGATTAAGGAAATAGAGATAGAAGGAGAGGAAGGGCCAGCGGGAAATGAGGACTGTCCCCAGTAAGTGATGGACTGAGGGACAGACCGGAATGAAAACACATCATTTTATCCAATTACTATACAGTACTCCAACACACGGAATCACTGGAACAAGAAAATGACCACCTTATGGTAAAAGTACAATTGCGAAAAGGAAAAAATATAGTTATGATCAATGCAATGATTCACTCAGGAGCAACAGAAGACTTCATCAATAAAGAAGTCTGCAAGAAACACGGAATAACAAAGAAGGAAACCAAGAATGCAAGAGAAATCTACTTAGCTGATGGAAAACCAAGCCAAATAGGGCCTGTAACCCACACGGCGGAGGTATCAATGAATATAGGGAGTCACCATGAAGGAGGAACCTTTCAGGTAGCAGACCTACAGCATCACGAAATCATCCTTGGAATGCCATGGCTAAGAGAACACAATCCCACAATTGACTGGAATGAAAGAAAGACCACATTCAACGGCGAACAATGTACAACATGGTGTCTCAACAGTTCGCCAGTGGTTTACTCAGTACAAGAAGCTAAAGCCCGGGAAGAGAACCTGATCACAAAGCTTTCGGAAATCCAGACCAGGGAAGACCAAAGGGTTAAGGTCAGGAAACTGACACCTGATGCAATGGTGCCCACTAAGGGCTCAGAAAAGGCTGCAGGACATGACCTGTATGCAAGAGAAGATGTCAAGATAATGGCCAATGGGCAAGAAATAGTATGGACAGGAATGGCTATAGGGCTACCCCCACAAACCTATGGATGCATAGCAGCTCGAAGCAGTCTAGCAGTCAAGCATCGACTTACAACAAATACAGGAATAATCAAAAAAGATTACACAGGAGAAGTGAAGGTAGTTATGGTCAATCTCGGTAACGAAGAGTACCAGATAAAGAAAGGAGACTGAATTGCACAGCTCCTCATAGAGAAAGTCAACACCGAAGACTTACCAGAAGTAATAGAGTTGGGAGATACTCAGAGGGGAGACAAGGGATTTGGGAGTTCAGATCCCTCTGTCATCCAACCAACCAACCAGAATAAAGAAACATACAAAAGGAATCAATCCAAGAGGATTGAGATCCACAAAATATCAGCTAAAGCATTTGGACACTTCTACCGATGAGGAGAACCTACGAGGATAGTCCGATGGAGGAAAGAAGAAGAAACAATTTGAGTGGAGGCCATTAACATCAGTACAGAATTGGCAATACAGCACCGAAAAAAGGAGGACAAAAGAAGAATAGAGGAAACAGTCTCGAAGGAATACCATCATATACTAGATGTATTCGAACAAGAAGAAAAGAAAGGCCTACCTCCACATCAGGAAGGAGTAGACCTGGGGATAACCCTAGAAGAAGGAAAAAGGGTCCCAAAGAAGAAAATATACTGACCTGGAGCTGACGAACTAAACGAATTAAAAAACTACATCCAACAGAACAAAGAACGAGGTTGGATTCGACAGGTGTGGACAGACCAAGCCTCACCAATATTATTCATCAAAAAGAAGGATGGGAGCCTCCGACTGTGTGTAGACTATAGGTGACTCAATAAAATTATGAAAAAAAACAGATACCCCTTACCCTTGATAGGAGAAGCTCTGGACAGGCTAAGTATGGCAAAGTACTTCACCAAATTAGACATAAAAGATGCCTATCACAACATGCGAATGTGAGAAGGAGATGAAAGCAAAACAACATTTGCTTGCAAACTAGGAACTTACGATTACTTCATAATGCCATTCGGGCTAACCAATGCCCCGGCAGCTTTTCAAAGATGGATCAATAACACCTTGTGGAGATATATCGACGAGTGCTGCATAGTGTACCTGGATGATATCCTGGTATATTCAGACAACCTCGAACAATACAAAAGGGATGTTAGCAATATATTGGCAGACATACGAGATTCAGGAATGAAAATCAAACCATCAAAGTGTGAATTCCATAAAAAGGAAACAGAATACTTAGGATTCATTATCAACTGAGAGGGAATCCAGATGGACTCAATTAAGACCAGTGCCATATGGGACTGGAAACCTCCACAAAAAGTCAAAGAAGTACAATGTTTCCTGGGATTCTGCAACTTGTATTGAAGATTCATCGAAGGGTTCAGCTGCATAGCAAAACGTCTCTACTGACTAACAGAGAAGAAGAACAAGTGGGAATGGAGAGAAATGCAGCAAAGAGCCTTTGAAGAACTGAAGGGAAAACTCACCACATCCCCAGTACTAGCACACTATGACCCAATGAAACCTATGATAATAGAAACTGATGTTTCGAAATACGTTTGTGCAGGAATCCTATCCCAGCAAGGAGCAGACGGGAAATAGAACCCTGTAGCCTACCGTTCGAAAACAATGAATAAAGCCCAATGCAACTATGACATTCATGACAAAGAACTATTCGTGATAGTTCAAGCACTGAAGGAATGGAGGCGATATGTGAAGGGATGTCAACACCAAGTAAGGGTCCTAACAGATCACAAAAACCTGGTGCCCTTCATGACCACAAAAGAACTAAATGAACGACAAATTCAGTGGGAAGAATATATGAGTCAGTTTGACTACAAAATACAATATCGACCAGGAAAGGAAGAAGGCAAACCAGATGCTCTAACGAGAAGGGAAGGCGACCTACCACAGGAGGGAGACCCGAGAATCACATATAAGCAAAGAACCCTATTACCAAAAGAAAGATACTTCCTGGAAGAAATGGAACTGGTAGAGTTTCATGGTCAAGACAAGAAGAAATTCAAGGGATAGTACAACAAGACCAATGGATACAGGTAATTTGAAAGGCATTGGCAACGGGACAAAAAGAACTAAAAGGAGTAGCGCTGGACCTATGCCAGTGGAAAAATGACTACCTATGGTATCAAGGAAAGATATGGATACCGGCAAACGAAAAATGAAGAACAACCATTATTCAGAAACACCATGACATTCCCCTAGCAGGACACGGAGGAAGAGCAAAGACAACTGAACTAATTCAACAAAAATACTATTGGCCAAGGATGAGAGAGATGATCAAACAATATGTAAAAAACTGCGACATGTGCCAACGTACAAAAGTGGTATGACACGCACCCTATGGACTGTTATAACCAAACGACGCACCCGACTGACCATGGAAATCGATCACCATGGATTCAATCATGGATCTACCAAAGTCGGAAGGTTATAACATGATATTGGTTGTCATCGATTGCCTCACAAAAATGAGTCATTTCATCCCCTCTAAGAAAGATCTAGATGTGTGACAATTCGCAACCCTCTTCCTTAAAGAAGTAGCTAGACTTCACGGATTACCAAAAGATATCATCACTGATAGGGGATCCCTGTTCACTTCGGACCTATGGAAGGAAATCACAAGCAAATTAGGAATCGAAAGAAGACTCAGTACGGCATTCCAGCCACAGCCAGATGGACAAACAGAAAGGACCAATGGGATACTAGAACAGTATCTGCGAGTATACATCAATTATCAGCAAAGTAATTGGTGCGAACTCCTACCACTAGTGGAATTCGCCTACAACAATGGACATCAGGAGACCATGGGAACGTCACCATTCGACGCAAACTATGGAATCCATCCAGAATACGAAATGATCGGACACCTGATGAAAGCAAGAATGATGCAAAAGGAAGGAATGAGTCAACTCCACAAGTCACTATGTCAGGAAATAATTACAGCACAATTGTGACAGAAAGAGATTTATGATCATGTAACATGTGTACATGTTCCGGCAACTGTATACTGGTTATGCTTATGTTTCCTTTGTCATGTTATGTTGTTTGTTTTGCTTTGATTGATTGATTGATTGTTTCACTACCAGTATCACTAGGATTCCGGTAACATGTTATGTTTGTTTTATTTATGCTTTTGTACTGGCAAGGTTGTGCCCTAGGGATTCTAAGGGAATGAATGGTCATATATACCGGTGGTAGATATAGGACTTCAGTGAGGGATTGCCTTGGGCTTTCAGGACTCTGGTAGGATCACAAGATTCCGGTAGTGTGCACTTACCGGTAATGACAGTGGTTGCGGGTTTTCAGGAGCCTCTACCTTGGGTGGAGGAAATCATGTATTTAAGACAGACTTCCTGACTAGCAGGAAACGCCAGACTTCAGACAGAACCTAGATAAGAAATATACTTGGTTGAACGGCGATTCTCTTGCTCCCTTTCCCCTTCACTTCTTCTAAGACCTTCTTGTCTTTCCCTCTCTAGTCTCCCTTAGGAATCGAACGATAGCTGACCTGCCGCCGATCCCTATTGTATTAGTTCACACAGGTTACCACCTGTTACATTTTTTTCACTTCAGCAGGTAAGTTAACCCTCTGCAGGTACTCACAGGTTCTCAAGACGAGAACACCAGGTAGGATTGATCAACCTTCCTGTATCTTGATAACTAGTTAGAAGCAGGAGTGGCAGGGACAGACACTCCTGGCTCAGGTGCTACATTCACGATTTTAGAACAAAGCGGTCATCGAAGGACCAGGTCCGGAAGGATATCCAGACCACCACATAGGCTAGGGTTCCCCCAGAACACCTTAGCAACTGACAGCAACTCAGACTCAGAAACCGAAGCTTCAGTACAAGCTGGAAGCGCCCTACAACCAGAAGACCTTGACTCCGACCCCATGGAGGACCTAACTGTTGAAGAGATCCTCCAGCGAGCAGCAAGAGGTCCCGGCCCAGCAACAAGACACAGATCTAGAAGACTCTTTGGAGCAGTCTTTGGAAGTAGAGTCCAATCTGAGATAGCAAGCCAAGCAGTAAGCCAGTCAGCATCCAGAGAGCAAACCCCACCCCCAGGAGCATTCCCAGAATCTCCAGCAAAACCACCCAAACCCGAGATACCTGAAGGCAAGGGCAAGCAGCCAGAAGGTTCAAGACCCCCGGAAGACCCAGCATCATCACCAGGAGGAGCAGGAATGGGCAACGCGGCACAAAGACCTGCTGATGAAGCAGCACAAAGGCCAAAAATCAAATGGCCCCAACCATCAAAGTTCAGTGGGGAAGGAAATGACCTCAAACCAAACAGACTCAAGAAACAGCTCAGTGAAGTAAAGAAGTACCTCTCAAAGCATAACATCAATGATGATACACAAGATGTGGTTGATTACTATGGAGCCTATACTGAGAAGCGAGCACACAATGCATACATGACACCACTCGATGAGCATGATAATACACCAAACCTTGAGACCTTTCGAAACCGATTCAAGCAACTCTTCAAAGCATCTACAAATACAAATGACCTATACCAGCAATGGCAGAAGGTATCACAAACTACAGGAGGAAAACCAGCTAGAATATTGAAGATCGCTGGAGAACTAGAAGACTTAACAGCTACCCTCCCAAGGGAATCCGTATCCGACTACACACAAAGGCAACGGTTCTTAGATGCAATGGATTCTCACCTCAGAAGAAATGTTGAACCCCAGATCCGGGAAACAGATACCTGGACCCAGATAGTACAGATCGCAGAGAGATATGATGCAACTATGTACAAAACTGGAGGCTATGGGAGCAACAGTGGCCCATCAACCAACATGTCAAACAAACCAGAGAAAGACTATCAACCTGCACAAGCATCGAGCAGCAAAGCAGCAGGAAAAGGCAAGGCACCAGCAAAGAAAACAACCTATACAAAGAACAAGAAACCTAGCAAGAAGGAAATGGATCGATGGAAAAAGGAAAGAGCCTGCTTCTACTGTGGGGAGGGCGGACATATGGCAAATGAATGCCCCAAGAAAGATGTCAAAACCAACCATGTCAGGATCACAGAGGACGATACCAACAGCAGCGATGAGGAGTATGAGTTAGAAAGTGACTCTACTCAAGAAGTGGATGGACAAGACACTATAAGGACCTACAAGACTACTGTTGGGACACCTGAAGACCCTGGCACACCCTTCCAAGCCCTCAAATTCAACATGCTGGTAAATGTCAAACAAGCAAGAGTGCTAGCAGATACAGGAACCATTGACGGAAGCTTAATAAGCAACCAATTTGTCACCGCACATAACATCCCTTACCAGCCTCGAAAGTGCCCTGTTACTCTAAAAATGGCAGTCAAGGGGTCGAGATCAAGCAGCAATTACAACAGTACCATCGATATTCAGATAGGGAAGATGAAGATACCGAAAATCAAGATGATGGTCACACCAGTATCAGACTACAATGTCCTACTGAGTATGGATGACCTTGTCAAACTCAGAGCAATGATAGACTGCAGGAAAAACAGCCTATACTTCCCTAACCACAAGGTGAGAGTAAACTGTAACGGACAATCTACTCAGCCCAGATCTACGATGGCAAAAGCAGAAAAGGCACCGGATTTCCTAACGATGTTCCCTACGGTATTTGTCAAAGAAGTACCTACCACCATGCCATCAAGAAGGAACATAGACCACTGGATCTGCCTAAAGGATCCCAACCTTTACCCAAAAATGCCAAACTACAAGACACCGGAAAAGCTCCTACCACCATTCAAATCATGGATTGAGAAGCAACAAAAAGCAGGAGTTATTTACAGAGCAGAAGCACCCGGTGGATCGAGCATGTTTGTACAAGGCAAACCAAACGGCGGCATAAGACCACTAGCAGATCTGTGGCAAAGGAATCTGAATACAATAAAGGACCACTCACCGATACCCAACCAGCAGGTAATAATCAATGTGGTTGGAAGAGCAAAATATAGAAGCAAAATAGACCTCAGCAATGCCTATTTTCAGACCAGAGTTCACCCAGATGACGAGAAATACAACACTATCAAGACACCCTTTGGAGCATTCGTATGCAGAGTAATGCTGCAAGGAGATACAAACGCCCCAGCCACATTTATGAGGGTTATGGAAGACACCTTCTCAGATGAACTAAGCATCTTCGTTTGGGTTTATATTGATGATATCCTTATATTTAGCGACACATACCAGGACCATGTGGAACATATCAAAATGGTCTGCAGAAAGCTAGAGGTGGCGAAGCAATATGCAAACCCAAAAAAGAGCATCTTCTTTGCAAAAGAACTGGATATATTGGGCCACATAATCGATGACAATGTCATACATCCAGCACCGGAAAAAATAAGAACTGTTAAGGACTGGACCAGACCAAAGAATAAGAAAGAGCTTCAGAGATTCAATGGAATGGTTAATTATATCTCACAGTTCCTACCCCACATCGCTACCATTACTGCACCACTTACAGCTCTTACTGGCGATGCGGAATGGCATTGGACCGACCTGCAGGAAGCTGCATTCCAGGGGGTTAAAAAGGCGGCAGAAGAACACCAGGTCTTGCGACCGATTGATTATTCCAAACCAGATATGATATGGCTGTTTACAGATGCATCTCCCACCGGAACTGGTGCATGGGTAGGACAAGGAACAACCTGGGATGAGGCTAGACCGGCAGCATTCTATAGCCGGAAATTAACATCCTCCCAAAGCAACTATCCCACACATCAACAGGAGGCTCTTGCAATCGTTGAGGCTGTGGAAGCCTTTGCACACCTGTTGTCACACACCAAATTCACTATAGTTACCGACCATGAAAGTCTAACTAAACTTATGACCCAAAAGAACCTAAGTGACCGGCAGCAAAGATGGCTAATGCACCTTAGCTGCTTTGATTCTTCTATTCAATATATGCCAGGAGCAAAGAATTTCTTAGTAGACTACCTATCGAGAATTTATGAAGATGGATCTTCATCTTATGATATAATCCTCCAAGATCCCACTTCCGAAAACCATGATACCCAGATCACTCCAAACACTAAGGTATCAGAAATCCACACCAACTACACCTCTACAGCATCCTACAGCTTAGAATCCGATAGCAACATGAACTCCTCAGCAGCAAACCGACACTCTCCAACCCTCACCTCACGAGACTCAATACTCAGGGCCAGCCCTGATTATATGTTGAACACCATTCAAGCCAATGCAGTCACCCGATCCCAGAAATGCAAGGAAAGTGACACAAACCCTCCCAAGAGTGAGACCAGCACTGATAGTTCCATCACCAAAGGTAACTCCTGGGGAGATGGAGTCACACTTCCCAAGCTGTCCAAAAAGAAAGCAGCGCATGCGGCATCTACCTGGACAGCATGCTATGACGATGAATGCGAAGTACACAAATCCGATAAGGAAGGAGCAAATTACTTTCCCAGGGATCCCAAGAAACGAAAGCAAAGTAAGAAGGGCAAGGGAAAGAAACATGCAAGCGGAATCATTTCCTCCTCGCCAGTGAGCACCCCTCCACTTACCACATGGCCTTCTCCCTCTCTCCCCCATCCCCCTCCCAGATTCTTAACAGACCAGGAAATGTTGGCAGATAAATTGATACTTGATCAGTTGCCAGATGCCTCCTTAGCTTCCTCTTCTTCACCCCTCTACAGCGAGCCTTTCTGGGGTTACCAGGAAACCAAAAATGGCGAACACCTTCTTAGGCACGATCCACACAACAGGCATGGGCGAATTCCGCTCGAAGGTCATTGCAGCGCTTAAGCTTGACCCCCTCTTTGCTAGAGTCTAGGAGACCGGCAACAAACTACACTATTCCATTCAAGATGGCCTTCTTATTGTACAAAATACCAACGGGTATTATAACCTTTATATCCCTGTGGGACCTTTGGAAAGGGGAGTATCCCTTCGGGATTTTATTCTCAAAACAGTTCATGAAGGCCTTGGACATTTCTCAGCCCATAAAAGCTACCGATATGTAGCCTGTTTCTTGTGGTGGCCACAGATGCGGCAGGATTTCATGACCTATTGTTGCTCCTGTGACCAATGTCAGATCAACAACGAACCAACTACCCTCCCAGCAGGACGATCCCTCACGCTCCCAGAGCCAGATGAGGCATACCAGTCCTTGGCTATTGATTTTGCTGGACTCTTCACCAAATCAAACAAATACAATACTATCATGGTTATCATGGACCAATTCACATCATACACCCACTTGGTCCCCCTTGGAGACCAGGCCACCTCTGAGAAGACATTCAAAAAACTTCAAAGTACTATCTTTGATGTTCGTGGCCTTCCACTCAGCATAATACTCGACCAGGACTCCCAGTTTACCTCTAAGTTTTCGTCTCAAATGATGAAATCATTGGGAATTCAGGTCTGGATGGCCACCCAATACCATCACCAAACCAATGGCCAAGTGGAGCGCAAGATTCACACACTCAAGCAAATGATGAGGAACTTTGTCCACAAAAGGCAGAACAACTGGTCCCAGGCTCTTCCCTCTATAGCGGCAGCGATGAATGGCGCACCCCATGAATCCTTGGGTATCTCACCCTACCAGGCCCTATATGGACGGCCATGGAAAATCTTTAACCCTGTCCAACGATCAGCCAGCAAGGTACTGGCTGTTGATGAAATACTGAATACCCATGAAGCAACAAGAATGGAAGTAGATATGGCGCGGAAGCATGCCACATTCAGGCAAACAGTACAAGCAGACAAGCGGCGCAAACCCGAGAAACGCCCCTTCGAGATAGGAACCAGAGTATTGGTTAGAGGACGACCCTACACCTCTATGCCTGGACGATCGAGGAAGCTAGAACCCCGATGGTTTAGACCATTCTAGGTACTGGAACATGACGTCTATACTGACAACTACAAGCTTCAATTGTCCCAGCGAATGGAGCGACAGAAACCCTTCTTGCACATATCTTCCCTCAAGGAATACCTCGAAAATGACCCAAATAGATTCGCATCTCGAAGGATGGACAGGCCGGCACCTATCATCATTGACAATGCAGAAGAATGGGAAGCAGAACAGATCCTTGACTACAGATGCCAGAACAACAGGGACGAATTCCTGGTACACTGGAAAGGATATGAAAGGACTGACGACTCTTGGGAACCCATCGAGAACTTGGAAAACTCCTTGGAAATCATCCAAGAATACTGGACTACAAACCACCCGGCGGCCCCCGTACCTAAGATCAATTTACACTATGTTAGAACAGTTTGGGAACCAATGGAAGTATCGGAGACTCTCTATGCAGCTGGACCTGTACCTGACGAATTTTGGGAACCTTATGACGATGAAGAATATGACTCTAGCTATTCAGAGTTTGACTACTTCAGTACTGATGATGATGCCCTCCTTTGGCACATGGATGGGAACGAGCAGGAGGACTTGGAATAGAGTATGTGGTGTTTTAGATTGGGGGAATGTAACATGTGTACATGTTCCGGCAACTGTATACTGGTTACGCTTATGTTTCCTTTGTCATGTTATGTTGTTTGTTTTGCTTTGATTGATTGATTGATTGTTTCACTACCGGTATCACTAGGATTCTGATAACATGTTATGTTTGTTTTAGTTATACTTTTGTACTGGAAAGGTTGTGCCCTAGGGATTCCAAGGGAAGGAATGGTCATGTATACCGGTGGTAGATATAGGGCTTCGGTGAGGGATTGCCTTGGGCTTTCAGGACTCTGGTAGGATTACAAGATTCCGGTAGTGTGCACTTACCGGTAATGACAGTGGTTGCGGGTTTTCAGGAGCCTCTACCTTGGGTGCAGGAAATCATGTATTTAAGACAGGCTTTCTGACTAGCAGGAAACGCCAGACTCCAGACAGAACCTAGATAAGAAATATACTTGGTTGAACGGCGATTCTCTTGCTCCCTTTCCCCTTCACTTCTTCTAAGACCTTCTTGTCTTTCCATCTCTAGTCTCCCTTAGGAATCGAATGATAGCTGGCCTACCACCGATCCCTATTGTATTAGTTGACATAGGTTACCACCTGTTACAGATCAACACAGAAAGCCGGATCCCAACTTGAAATCAGGGGACATGGTATGGTTGTTCCCAAGAAATTTCAAGACCACAAGACCATCTAAAAAACTGGATTACAAGAAAATCGGACCATTCAAAATAGTGGCAAAAGTTGGCCAGAGTGCATATAAGCTGGCCCTCCCACCCTCAATGAGAATACACAACACATTCCACATCTCACTACTCAAACCCTACCAAGACAATCAATTTCCCTCCCAAAAACAAGAATCCCCACTGCCTATAGAAATAGATGGTGAAAACAAATACGAACTAGAGGAAGTAATAGACTCTAGGCTATATCGTGGCAACCTGCAATACCAAGCCAAGTGGACTGGATACTCACCCAAACATGATAAGACCTGGTACCCTGCCAGAAACTTCGAAAATGCCAAACTCACCACCCGCTGTTTCCACTCCAAGTACCCCCATAAACCAAGAGTGGGTACAAGTCACAATAAAATGATTGCACTCCACATCCCCACAAAAAACTGAGCGATGGGATGACTCGGGGTATGTCCCTAGGGACATTACGCCCACTAGTCCCGAATATTCGGAACCAGTCGGAAAAGACATGACAGATAAAGAGAAGGAATATATGGAGAAATTAGCACACAATGCACTGTCCTGGACTGGCGGTTATAATGATAGCTGTCTAGTACACCTCCGAGACAAGGAAGGAGGAAACTGGTTCCCAAGGGAACCAAGGAAAAGAAGAGCCCACAAGGAGGTAGTGGGTTGGGAACATTGCTACAATGATCGGTGTAGGGAACACCGATGGAAAAAGGTGGATGCGGGATATTACCCCAGGATAACAGGAGAAAGGCTGCCATTATTGATAATAGATGAGCAGCTAAGAAAGAAGAGGAAAACCGTGAGGACACGGTTGGGGAGAGAGGGGAGCGAAAAAACAGAACCGGACATCGAAGCCCTACAAAGGCAAATAGGAGACCTTCGGAGACTGTTGACGAACAAGGAGGAAATAATCGAAAGACAGCAAAAAAAGATCGAAGACCAGAAATGTGCCCTTCGAAATGCTGGTAGTACGATAGAGTCCCTGCAACGACGATGCCAGAAATTGGACGAAGGTCGACAGCAGTGGAAAAAGGAGGCTCAGGAAATCGGAGCAAAATTGTGGAGATTGGGAGGATAGGAAGATAGCATCGTGGGACTGATGCTAAGGGGGGAGGGGAGCTAATGTCACAAAGGGTGACTAAGCAAGGCAGAATGGCAAGGCAGATTTCACCTGACTCATAGTTATGAGTCAGAAGGAACGAGTATTTCACATGACTTGTACTAGCAAGTCATTTATTGGTTTTTATTGGTTGTTTGATTTTCTATGACTCGCAATAGCGATCATATGATGTTATGTTTTCACACGTGACTCAGATTATGAGTCACGGGTTTTACACATGTGATGCGATTTGGGCACATGATTAGTTTATTAGTTTTGATTGGTTTTTATTAGTTAGCGAGGATGACTCATAGGAGTCAGCTGATGGATCTCACACCATGACTCATAAGGGTGAGTCATCAAGGGTCAGGGTTGTGGGAGGAATGACTATATAAGGGGGCTCATAGGCAAGAGTAGTTAGTTCTTCACGCAACCATCTAAATACTTTTCTACCAAACAATAAATCCATTCAGAATTGCAAGGTCGTCAATTGGGAGAACCAAGGAGTCGTAGAAGTCCAGGACTTGCACTACGAAAGCAGGAACTGTAAGTATCTGAAGGAAAATCGATTGAAGATTCAGTGAGATAAGAAAGGTTACCTACTGCAAGTATACCCGGAGGAGAGAGGATTGTAACATTCACACAGAATATATAAGACCTATAAAACCTATCTACTGACTTATGAAAGTACTCTTATATATATTTCTATCTTTACCCAATATATAATTAGAGGTATCTTATTTGAAACAACCAATCATAATAGCATTATACTAAGAGAGGGTTTTCTTACACAAAAGTAGAAGCTACATACTCTAATTCTCCATATTTCGAAGTACTTTCTAACAAATTTCGAAAGTTGTATCACTATTATTTATGTAGATAATCAAATATACATTTCATTGTCCCTTGGTTGCCACTGCGAGCCGCTTCTAGGTGAAGAGCTGCATCCCTGTAAATGACGTTAGTGTCGATGACAAGTAAAACATGGAAAAAGCTACACACAAACATCAATGGATCAAGCAGCAGTGAAGCCATGGAGTGAGACTAGCATGACCCAAGTCTCGGCTGCCCTTTCCCTGATAGTTAGCAGAACACCTGCATGCAGAGGGTGATTCTTTGCGTGCAGCTCCATATCCATCTCCAGCGGCTTCTCCACATATTTCTCGACATCATAAGAATTAGGGCTAATAGATATCACTATTGCTTTCGGGAACATCTGGTGACTAGCTCCTCCACATGGGGTCTCCCAGTGAACAACACTTGCACACTCGGTATCTCCCGGATGATCTCTTGCAGTGGAGCAAGAATATCTGGTAGATGCTTAGGGGTGAACTCGTCAAGAGTATCAAAGTAGAGGAATACTTGGGGCAGTGATGAAAGTTAGTTAGGGTTAGTAATAATAACATACAAACCAATTAGTGGAGACTGTATATTTGGACAGTCTGCATAACATGTTGTGTTCCTTGATTGCGGTTATAGAGTTTGCAATGAACTTTGAGATACCATAAAAACTCGGGTATAACGAACTGGCTTAGACTGATTGTGCAGCAATTTCCAGTGCTCTGAATGGCCAAAGAGAACCTCGAAAGACACTTGCTAATATCACCAGATCCAGTTCATGAGCTCTCCACCAATCAAGGGACTTTAATCTTGTTGCAGACCTGTCCAGCCCAGTTTGTTATACCTGAGTTTTTACAGTACCCAGTATGAACATGTCATAAACTCCCTTGAGACCCGCTATTTGAAAATTGCAGATTAAGCGAGGATGGATGGATAGGCGGGTGGTTGGAGGGCTGCTAGTTATCTCCTATAGTGTAATTAAGATAGAACTTTTATCAGCAGTATCAAGAAAAAATAGAGCAAGGTTTGAGACAAGGAGGGGTTATACTCATTTTCAAAATCACATTACCCCTCTTATTTCAAAGCAAACATCGATGGGAGGATGTTGTCCCTGTATTGAAATGGTGGTGGTGGTAGAGGTTGTATGGAAAATCACGTGAAAATTGAAGATAAACCCACACCTTCGGGTATCGTGCTGAAACCAGGTTAAGGGTATTGCACCCGATCAAACATTAGAAACGTGGATTGAGTGCATCTAACTCTAGTCTGATAGATTTAACGTGAGGTACAATGATTAGAATTTGAAACGATTTGGCAATAGCGTGGTTGATGCTCCTTCCAGTGATAGCAGATGATGGACGTCGAACAGACAGAACCTTAGCTGTGTTGGTGGTGGCAGTTTTCTAGTCGCCTGGGCTTGTGAGATGGGCTTAAGGAGGAGGATGTGGAGCCACAGGCCGCTGGTTTTGATTTATAGAAGATGGATTATGCGGCCATAGGCTGCAGTTGTGAGTTATTGAAGATGGGTTGTGCGGCTGAAGGCCACTAGCTTTATATTATGGAAGAGGGAATGTGTAGCTGAAGGCCACTAGCTTCAAGTTGGGGAAGAGGGATTATGCGGGCATTGGCCGTGTGACCAGAGATAGATTGTGCGGCTGAAGGCAGCTGGCTCTATCTTTGCAGCATGCTAGTGTTCGGTCTTGTAGACTAGAGTTACAGCGATGTGAAAAAAAAACGAAAAATACAGTCTACACACTCTACTGGCCCAGATATCTGTTTGTTTATTTCTCATGCCCGTTAAGTTTCTCTAGTTGTGGAAGTTTGTGTTATGAAAGACAGATTGGACGGCTTTGAGTGATAGCCAATAACGCCCACACCAACACTCACCGTGGTTATTAACTCAACAATGCTTCAGAAAATCAAGACATACGACAAATGTTTATCAGAGGGCAGTGCTATGTGAAATCTACTATTTCAATCCTTTGAGGGGGTTGTGGGCAAGCACGATCTTACTCTACTAAGTTTATAGTACAATGGCTGATTA
>ML120676.1:0-32236 GCA_003788595.2 Choiromyces venosus 120613-1
CATAGGGTGCAACAGGGGGTTGCAATGGAACTCAGGACGCACCAGGCGCACCGGGCGCACGAGAAATGCGGCGTGCGTCAGGACGTGACGCCCATACATCAGATGCGGGTTTTTTTTTTGCTGATGCAGTACAGTATAATAGTAAAGATTTTCCTACTTGTCTGAGTATCAGCAAAGACAAGGCAGCCAGCATTCTGGAGTGGAATTTTCCAACTAGGGCTGTAGTCCATGAAATCATCAATATGGTCAAAAAACCGAAAGGAAACCATCCACTTGAGCCTTACAGGTGGGGGATTCCTCCCGTTATAGCTTTTCTATGGCAGGATAATAATACTATGTACTTATTATCTACAGTTCATAATCTCGAACCAATGACCTCTTAGGTAGAGAAATTACACTGAAGGCCACAAGAAACAAGTACCAATGCTGCTGCTGCTCGAAAGCCCTTCTCTGAGAGGGAACATCACAAGCTATTAGCCATTCCGAAGATCGATGATGACTACAACCAATACATGAGCGGTATTGACATTGCTGATCAGCTATGCTAATATTTTTCCACACAATGTGTTATGCATCGGAATTGGCAGCCTTTCTTTTACTGGTTACTTGATACAGCGATCATTAATGCCTACCATCTTGCACGAACCAATGGCTCTCAAATCACTTACTGGGAGTTTCGTTCTTTACTTACCAGCTCCCTTGTTATGGCCATTGAAAATTGGGCAACTCCAAAGCTTGCCTTTACCTTTCTCTACCAAAACTGACATCAGTACTGCCTACACAATCCCTTATGACAAACATATATTACAAAAAACTCGCAGAGGCCAGAACCAGTTGGTGGTAGGGGAACTTTGAAGGGCCATGTACTTATATGGAGAATTAGTCAAGCAAAGTGCTTATGGTGTCGCTGGTGTCACAAGCAAGGAAGCTCAGAGGTGAAAATTCACCAAGTGAGGTCCCAGTGTGAACAGTGTCATGTAGCCCTTTGTCATTCTTGTTTCCCCTTATTTCATGGAGTTGGAAGGTCTGCAGTATAGTCTCTTTTGATATCACTCACTCTATTTAGTAATCTGAACCCCTGGTCTCACCCCCTGTCTATTGCGCAATATCTTGGCGGCACCGAATTTCGTTGTTTCAGCTCTCTAAGGGATAATACCCTACATATTCGCCTACGGTACATTGGGAGTCACTCGAGTTTGGATTTCTAAGATCCTCCGATCTCCAGTACCGGTGTGGGCCTTGCCGTACCGGTATCTGATAGGGTATTTAGCCCTGCAAAATTTTATGCTTAGGTACTAGTAGATAGCTTGGCACTTGGTTTTTCGTCATGTACCGGTAGGCACGAGTTCTTTTCTTCTCTTAGAATAGACACGACAGCCCACAGACAACCACGCAATAGACAACATCTTCTTTCTATCTCAATTGGGTTTAGTTCCACCTCTTTTGCTTCTTTGTCAACAGTCCGGTTACACAGCATCTCAACGGGTCCATTTTTCGTCAACGTATCATCCGGTTTATCAGAGGGTCACAATCGCAATTAGACACTGGGGATACGGCTCGGTCAGCACACTATTCAACTAAAGGACAGGAAGGTCAACCGTCCACACCGGTACGTGACTGAGGGTGCTGCTCTGAACCTACCGTATTATTGCGGTTGGTAAGAACTGAAACCCCTAGTGCACTCAGGTTGGATTATGGATGGATATACCTCACGTTGCAACAAAAGTAGAGACATCCCGTATTCTGGCAAGTAGTCCATTACACACGGCAGATTTAGTATTAAGGCTATCATGTTCCAACTTCCAAGCAGTGCTTCCACCCGCGGATGATTAATGGAACTGCTGAAGCCGGCTGGTTTTGTCATGCTCCGAAGTTACCAGTGGAGCAAAGGTAGTGAAATCAAGTACACTGCACGAAAGCTATCATACTGGCAAGGCTCCTGCAGAGTGAGGTCTCCCCTTTGGGTCTTCCAGAAACTGGATGACCTGGCTAGGGGACACTTGAAATACTCGGGGTAGGGGCGAAGCATTGGGACATGACCCCCCTGCTTGTCCCAATATTTTCCCCCTTACCCGAGTACCACATAGAATCAATAGACATAAGCATCTTGGATGCCTAGTGTAACTCAAGCTCCCGACCAGTTCCATGCCAAAGTTTACCTTGTTATGATACCGTATGGTTATTCGTTGCTACTGTAGGTTAATATAAATTTAACCAAAAGTGTGATTATCGTACACGCAATGGGGGAGATTGGGAGTACTTTGGTGGGGTTTGATTTTTACTGTTACGGACTTCCTCTTATTAGAGACAATAGAGTTTTAATCCATCATGAATGGACTTCCTTAGTAAACACGTAGCACGTAGGCACTCACAGTCATAAGAATTTCTATTTGTTGTTTTTCTATTCACTTGAGAGGATATCTTCTAACCTCGGTCCATCAATTATCAATTCTTTGATAGATACAATGTGAAAGCATGACGAGTTGTGAATTGCTCGTAAGAGAAAGAATTCAGGTCATGATTCAATTGTGTTATCATGTCCCAAACACAGATGGTGCCAATGTCCGGACGCATCGGCAGTTTCACTTATGTCTTATGGGCTGTTGTAACTGGTGTTGTGGCCTTGGGAATTGAGTAATGAATACAGTACAGGCCTATCACTACGTGAAATGCAACTTTTCTATAGATAGGTTGGAACCAAAGTTCTTGGAGAGGTATTGGGAGTAGATGCTCGTATTCGTACTGGCTTCCTGCAGCTGTATTTTAAATCTTCTCCTACATACACCAGTTCTCGTCAGGGAGAAAGGCTCCCAGGAAACCTACTGGAGGAGGCTCTCCCTTTTTTCCATGCCAACAATAGTAACCCTTACTCGTTCAAAATATACATCTTCATCTATCGAAAGTCTTCTCGTATCCCTTAGTCTGTCAGAGCACCCAAGAAATCGGTGGACTAAGGTCTCAGTTTGAAACTCTAGTAATTTATTTCCCATTAAGGAAGGATACTTTCCAGATCTCGTTATTTTCTTAACCAAATCTCTTGGGCGCAGCACCCGACAGACTAAGGGATAGTGATTGTTTTTTGGACCGAAAAATTTGCAATTGATGCAGTTTATATCGTAGCTAAGCACAGAACTGGAGGTACGAGATGGATGAAATTCTGAAGCATTGGAGCCGCCTCATCGCCGCCCCCCTAAGAAATATGACCATGAATACTCCAAGCACACATGAACTAATCCGTCATCTTCAAAAATATGACCATGAATACTCCAAGCACACATGAACTAATCCGTCATCTTCAAAAACATCAGGAGAGAATTGAATTTACATTTGTCTAAGGTTGATGACACTGCCTACCATTCTAAGCCGGTAAGTATGTTGAGAGGCATGTTTATGTCACAATAACTTGCAAAAACAAACATTGGCAGCTCCTTTCCGGCTCTTACACTGTAAGAACCCCGCCAATCTCTTTATTCCTCTCCCTGAAGAAACGCCGTTTTTCATCCTGCCGAACAAACACTCCCTCCTTTGAGTCCCCTGGCTTACCATATAGTTAGGCTCTTGTCCCAGTGGATTGATACTCTCACCGCCCCGTGTGGATCATCTCTGATCGGATTTCTACCTGTGACTTAAATCACAGGACTAACAAACGGGTCTAGACTAGGCAGCCAGGTAGCACTTTTAACCTCCGTAATCCAGACTTTATGATAGCATAGAGAAACGAGTTCAGAGCTCTGCTAGGCACTCAAAGCCCTGATGACGGGTAACTACACGATATGCGCAGCCCGTTCGTCGTTCCCGAGCGTTAAACGGTGTCGAGCGTCAATTAAATTTAACCTTCTTCGCCACTTTGGTACCGGTATGTGCCCCTTGCTTGGTCACCACATATCCTGAGTTAGCTAATACAATTAACTTAGGAGCCAACCGAGTTATGATACTGATATCAAGGCAGAAAACAGTATGCTTTAGATACTCCCCATTTCTTCTTCCGTTTACACACCCAAGTACCGGCCACACCAGCAAACAACTTTGAGAAACCCCTAGCGATCAAATATTGATCCTTGGCGCCCCCGCCTATCATATTTATGACAAGTTCTGCCGGCAGTACGGTACCATAAAACTTTGCCATGGATGAAGTAGCCTGGACCAGGACTTTTTCAAAATCTCCAGTACCAAGAGACCAAGCTTTGGGGGATTTTGGACAAGGAGATACTTGTCCTATCATCAATCCAGAAACTTGCTTGATTGTGGAGTGTTTTGGTCCGGCTCAGTTCAAGAACAACGAGGTTTTAAGTTACTATCGGTATACGAGTACAATACCAGTTCTCACGCAGCTGCATTGAGTCAGGCTACTACGGTACCGTAATAACCGATCCTTATAGTCCAGGTGAGCCTCCTGTTTCTACAAACACTATATATCTCCGGCTTTGCACATGGTAAACCGAGCCATATCCCTCGCTTAAATCCTCTCGTTGTCTCAACCTTAGCAGAAATATTTGAACGCCATAGGAGCACCTCTGAAGAGTAAGCAGGACAGCACAGCCCGTTCGCCTTACGACACTTGGATTGTATGAGTACAGTTCACATCGTACCGATATCACCTCAATAGTGATAATTCACAAGCACGCTATACGACTATGGTGACGGACTGTAAAGTGCAATTGCTGGGAGCCCAGTGAGAGGTGGGGGAGTGGTGAAATAAATCAATTTTCCATGCGTATCGGTGGGTTGTTTTTGCATAGCCCACTTGTGCGAGGAAGGAATCAGGGATCTGCTATCATCGAGTGGAATCAACTAAGTTAACTTATCAGTATCCGTACTGGACAATACCGTATGATACGGTATGAGGGCCGTAGCTTTTGGGGATCGATAGTTGGTTGGTGCGGTAGACTACCACATCCTTTCAGCTGATATCATGCTACAAAACTCAAACATAAAAGGCATAGCTTTCCACAACATTGCCCAAACGGTTAACCCTGTTCGAACAGCCGGCAAGGAGGCTTGGCACAACAAATCATTCCAATAATAAACTATCATAACCTGTACAAATAACATCCTCGCGTAAAGTGCTTTTCACTCCCCCTACGCACCTAGATCCCAAACAAGGAATCGGGCAAGTATCCCCTAAACACGACTGAGGAAAATCTTGAAATTTGGCTGCTTGGCTCACCGGAGGGTTATGTTCTTATGATAAGAATGAATTAAATGCCTTGCTTAAAGTTGCTTTGTCAAACGGGATCATCGGAGGTGGTAACGATACGAGCCGCGGTTCCAGCGTTTCGAATTCGGGGATAAGGGGATACGGTAAGATTTTTAAAGCGTAAATTTATCACGGCGGAAGATGAGAGAATTTCATTGTATTCATGACAAGTCTATCCCAAGAGTTCCAAGGCCTGTAGAAGGGTTCAATATCGCATCGTACTGCCGGTATTCTCTTGGTAATATCTCTGTCCTCGTATCATACCATACCAGCTGCCAGGTTACCCAACCCTAATAGGAAATCCTACAAAAAACGCGTTTAAGCTCTCTCACATGGTGTCACACCCCAACCCATGCCTGAGGTCAACAGTTCGTGACTCAGGACCCCACCTTAATCCCTGTTCAGTCAAACACTGCCCGCCACCTTCGTTGATACCTTGAATCCTTGATAAAATAACCCGTATTGTCCATAAAGGGGCAACCACAACACACCATCTCTACCCCCTTCGACAACCATCACCACCACGCCCGTTATAATTTCTTTCTCCCCCATAGTTTTCCATCTTCTTTCTTGTTCTTCATTACTTCATTTTAACCAACTACCGCAATCATGATGCTCTCTGTTGGAGAGTGGTTCCTTGGCACTGCGGTGCCTGCTCTTCAGGTCGGCGCTGAGAGCGTTAGCTTGCTCTCCGAAATTACGTCGGGGTTGGTGAAGAGGGGCGGTTACCCCAGGGAACCCAAAACGGACTGTGCCGCTTTCGCGTTCATCTTTGTTTTCATTATCTTAGCAGCTATGATGTTTGCGGTTTGTCACTCTTCGCCGTTT
Organism: Choiromyces venosus 120613-1; assembly: GCA_003788595.2. NCBI lineage: Eukaryota > Fungi > Ascomycota > Pezizomycetes > Pezizales > Tuberaceae > Choiromyces > Choiromyces venosus. Next base: position 6,026 of record ML120676.1, read on the forward strand.
AGTTATTACCGGGGGAAAATATTGAGCGAAGAAGGACTGATTTGATATTGGGGATGGAATAAAAGATCGAGTACACCGCTGGGATTTTGATGACCCTTACTTCTATTGAAGATCCACCTGCAGTTTATCTCCCCCTCGGCCAGAATGACCTTAAGGCCAAGGCTGTTCTCGGAATCGATGTTGACGAGAGGGATTATATCACTTCGTCGCTCTCCAGAACTCTCCGTCACTTGCGTTCCGAGGGCGGGTTCTTTGCTCTGTGGAGGGGATTCAACGCGCATTTCTTCTATGTTATTGCTAGCATGTTCACCAGTGGGATTTGCCAGGTTGTGTTTGGGCAGTTTCTCCCCAAATTTCTTGCGAGAATCATCAGTAGACTTATTGGTAACCTTGCATTGGGAAGGTTTGCCATGGTTTGCAAGCAGTATGTTCCCCCCTTATATCGTTAGTTGATGAGAAAGAGCACTAATCGTGAACCATAGCATCATAATCTCCAAGCCCCAGAGAGGAACTTGGGTCACCCGATTGATGAAGACCCCTTGGTCCACTGCCCGCAAGACCCTCCCGGCCCTTGCATGTGTCACACTCCTCATCTCCCTCAGCACCGAACTCGTTCACGGCCTCGCCAGTGCCCGAGTTGATGGACCCACCCGTGTCATTGCTCTCATCGCAACTTGCCTCCTCTTCCTTGGAATTGTCCTCCCAGCCTCCGTTGCCCTCACCCGTGTTCAGGCCTCGCACCTCCCCGAAGATATTGAGCCAATCGTTCCCTTCGGCCGCAGCTTTGGAAAGAGCGACGGCAGGGACTTGACGTTTGTGGAGGCATGGAAGAGCATTGGAATGAATGGATGGAAGAGGGTTGCCAGGATGTTTTTGAAGCTTGCACCTATGGCCGTGGTTTTGCCAGTTGTCTTCTTTTTTGGGGCGATTTTCTTTGTGGTTACTTATGTAAGGATTCGTTTCTGAAGGATGGATGGATTGATGCTTTTAGTAGTGGAGGAAGTGGGTTGGGGGAGGCTTTTTTTTTTTTTTTTTGATTGATAAAGGAAACTGTCAGGTGGGAGATTTGAAGGCTCTCTGGTAGCCTATGGTAGTTGGGGGGGTTGAGTATAATCTTCTTTGAACATGACTGAAAACTTGTTAGAATGTTGGAAAACTTTGGAATACTGGTGTTTGTGAAGGGCCGTAAGATAGTGTGCATGCCGCGATGAACTGACGTATCATAGATCCAGACTTCTGCTGTGACCGAGCCTGATAGCCTAACCCACTAATACCCTAAACTAATAAAACTTAGCCATATGGAACATCCCAGGAATCACCACTCCAAACATCCAAACTGGAATCAAACACAACCCTCTCTTCAGATGAATTATTGCCCGAGCCCAACCAGCCCTATTACCATTCCTCGTAACATACCATCACATCGCCCTCACAAACTCAACCATACCTAGCCCCAAACCTCCACCCAGTAGCAAAAAATACTGGCTGGAAGTTATCCTAAGAGCCGAATGTAATTTTGGAATGATATCCGTGTGATTGAGAGTTCATACGTAGGGTATTAGACGGTGGGGCTGTATATTTGTTGGAGTGAGGTTGGAGGTTGTTTGGTGGGTAGTCCGTCGTGTGGAGGTATGGGTTTTGAGGGGCAGGGGAGGTGGAATGGTAGGTTGGTGGATGGGTGTGGAGAATGAATAGTGGTGAAAGTGTTGTTTTTTTGTTTGTTAGAGGAGGTGGATTTGGTTTGGAGTGGGGTGTTTTTTGCATTTGTATGAGTTGGGAGAGAAAAGTGGGGATCGCCTATGCTACTGCATGTTAAACCTAATGGATATAGTAATAAGCAAACTTCTAATCGAAATATGATCTTCTAAGGGGGTTCTTCGTGCTGGGCATTGTCGAACTTGTTGCGATGATATTTGAGTGATTGAGAGTCTGGTGACATGGCATACGGTAGCGGAGGTTCCTGCGAGCATTGGGAATCGGGCATTGTGAAGAATTTCGCTGCAAGAGAGTACCCCACATAAGTGGGTGCACCGTGCCCGCAGCAGTCGTGTTTGGTTCTACCATAAATCCTCGGTTAATGGTAGGATAGCTCACTGTTGCAATTATAGTAACGAGTTTGATATAGAACTGAAGACATAAATTAGAGTGATGTTCCATGATCACGGATTTTACCGTCGGGCCATATCCGATCCCCCGACCGTTGGCATTTTCGGTTACCGTATCGTGGGATTCCTTCGAAAGTTTGCCGCATCCTAGCTCGGCAGCAGTTGATTGATTTCTTTTTTTTTTTTTTTTTTTTTTTTTTTTTTTTGAAATTAACTTCCCCGGCCGTGGCATGTGCGAAATACTTTCATAGATGTTCGGAGCGTCAAAGGGCATTTGAAGTTTTCATAGAATGTGAATTCCATGAAGAAGCTTGGACAAGTCAATGAGGTGGGGAGGCCCTGCGTTCAGCGAACAATCCCATTGACCGAGATCTCACGCGGCGTCAAGGTGGTTGTATAGTAAGCAAAGCTCTTTGAACGGAAGTGATATACTCAAAGTTCTTTACCCACTTCACTGTACTCCTAGAATTACTCCTCGGTGTTTGGAGATGGGCATTTTATCTCCTCGAGATGTTTACTCTGTCTCTCCTTTGTTGACAACTCCGATAGAAATACCGTAGGACGCTTTCTTACTGTGCTCTGGACATTCACCCATTTCTTGCCGAGGTGCCGAGGATATCCCGATGGCTCGTTGCAACCAATCGGCTTTCTTTCATATCATACCAGATTTTTTGGGGAACACGTGAGGGGTGGGAAGGCATGTGAGAACAAAACTGTTGCTTGTTAAACTATATGACAGTTGTTGAATAAGATTCCCGGGAACGATGTCATGGGTTCTATCTTACAGGGCTCTCTCTTTCTTAATCCAGTCCAACCCCCTCCCCTGACCTTTACTACCGGTACCGTATTCCTCTCCCCACATCTTGAACTTCGCCTTTCCACTCGTGCCTTTCACATGCAAGTTTAGTCTCCTTCCTTCCCCCCCCCACTGCACTTTTCCCTCAAACCAACTTCTTCTACTCTTCCTCCTTCATTTCTCCCATTTTCCCACCTCCTCCTCCACCTCGTCCTCCACCTCTTCTATTCTCCGATACTTGTGCCGTATTCATACTTTGTTATTATTCCTATTTTACTTGTAATCATGTCAAAGACATTCAAAGCTACTGAAGTCGCCGAGCACAAGAAGCCCGACTCACTGTGGATCATCGTCGAGGGCGACGTATACGACGTTACAAAGGTACAAACAATAAGTTAGCACCTCCCCGCCAGAAGTATTCTAACAAGCGAGTGTAATAGTTCCAAAATGAGCACCCGGGTGGAAAGAAGATTCTACAGAGGGTCGGTGGCAAAGACGCTACCGCACAATTCTGGAAATACCACAACGAGGGAATCTTGAAGAAGTACAAGGCACAACTCCAGATCGGATCTTTGGAGGGAAAGGCCGCGCCGCCACCAGAGCCGAAGAAGGAGGAGCCAAAGAAGGAGCAACTTGTTCCTATGCGAGCTGGACCTGCTGCACCAGCGCCCACGAGTGAGATTCACGAAGCGAAGGAGGCTTTGGATACTTATGGTGACCTTATTCCTTTTGGCGATCCAGCCTGGTACCAGGGTGTAAGTTCTTTTTTCTTGAGGTTGGGTGTTTTGAGACTTGTGGCTGACATAGGGTAATTAGTACCATTCACCCTACTACAATGCGTCGCATGCTGCCCTCAGAGATGAGGTTAGGGCATGGGTTGAGGAGAAGATTGAGCCCCACTTGAATGATTGGGAAAAGCAGAAGTTTGTTCCAGTTGAGATTTACAAGGAGATGGGTACTCGTGGTTATCTTCCTGGGTATGTTCGCCACTGTTTCCTTTATTCTTCCGTTTAGCTAGTTATTAACAGTTCCATAGTCTGCTTGGCGTTAAATACCCTAAGGAATATACCCCATACCGTATCGCCTCTGTTCCCCTAGAGAAGTGGGATCACTTCCACGAGTTCATTCTTACTGATGAACTGTCGCGCACTGGTTCCGGTGGGTTCGTATGGAACATGATTGGTGGTTACTCGATTGGTCTTCCTCCAGTCATGAAATTCGGTCGTAAGGAGCTTAAGGACCGAATTGTTCCTGGAATGATCACTGGTGAGAAGAGGATCTGTTTGTGTATCACTGAACCCGATGCGGGTAGTGATGTTGCAAACTTGACTTGCGAGGCTAAGAAAACTCCCGATGGCAAGCACTATATTGTCAATGGCGAGAGTAAGATACCTGTAAAAAATCAATACAATGAATTTGTGCTGATATCCCACAGAAAAATGGATCACAAACGGTATCTGGTCCGACTACTTCACTGTAGCCGTCCGTACTGGTGGCCCGGGTATGGGCGGTGTTTCTGTCCTCCTCATTGAACGCGGCCCAGGTGTCTCCACTCGCGAGATGGACTGCCAGGGTGTCCATGGATCGGGAACAACTTACATCACCTTTGAGGATGTCAAGGTCCCCGTAGAAAACCTTATTGGCAAGGAGAATGCTGGTTTCAAGGTTATTATGACCAATTTCAACCACGAGCGTCTTGGTATAATCATCCAGTGCACTCGCTTCTCTCGCGTCCTCTATGAGGAGTCGATGAAGTACGCCAACCGCCGCCGTACCTTTGGCAAGAAGCTCATTGAGCACCCCGTCATCCGTATGAAACTCGCACACATGGCCCGTCAAATCGAGGCGACGCACAACTGGTTAGAGAACATCGTTTACCAGGGTTCGTGCATGAGCGACACAGAAGCAATGTTGAAGCTCGGAGGTGCCATCGCGGGATTGAAGGCTCAGAGTACCATAACTTTCGAGTTCTGCGCCCGAGAGGCTGCCCAGATTTTTGGTGGAATCGGATACACAAAGGGTGGTGTCGGAGCTAAGGTTGAACGATTGTACAGAGATGTAAGAGGGTATGCCATTCCTGCTGGTAGCGAGGAGATCATGTTGGATCTCAGTATCAGGCAGAGCTTGAAGGTTCATCAGGCTCTGGGTATGAAGTTGTAAGATTGGGTTTTGCTGGATTGGATTGGATTGATTAGCTTAGATTCCTTGCGCGTGTGTGTGTTGGTTTTTACGTTTCGCTGCTGCCTGGTTGCTCGAACGGCCTTTTTCGGGGGGGGGGGCTTTGTTTGATTAGTAGTATAAATTAAGCATTGAATGGATGTAATTCAGCGGTATTGCTGTTTTTTTTGATATATATGATACACACTTGAATATTGTTTTGGTTATTAGACTACGGTCGGGTACGGTGGGTGATCTATGAGAAAAGGGTGATGTGAGATTCCTGAATGATTATGGGATGGAAGCCAAGTTTGTTTGTGGAATGAGCCAGCACACCGTAGCGTACCTGCATTACATTGCTCTCACTCGGCTAGCTAATTACTTACTCCTTGGACCGAATGATTGGGTACGGCGTACAGTTATGTGTATTTTATTTTATTTTATTCACTGAATCGCATGGGATCCGGTACCGTGCTGTGGATTAAACTACAGTGCATACGGTACGTCCCCTCCTTGGTATCGTACAGTACCGTAGGGATATTTTTGTATCTGTCACGCTATCTGGAAGAGGAAGTTCTGCACGGTATGTACGATATCATAGTTTAGCTTCTATTAACTTATGGTACACTGGGGATTGGAAAGGTTTGTTAGGAGAATAGAGATTTTGCGTTCTTGAGGTTGCTGGAGTGAAGATTTGGTGTTTAATTGTGTGGGATAGTTTCTATGCTTGTTTACTGTATGGTGGTTGTGGATAGAGTCACTCGCTCATGTGTTCCCAGCGTCGGGCATAAAGTAGCACAAGCAGAGTAGAGTAGATTACATAATTCAATTCCATCCATCCAACCTCACTCACCCCTCCTATGATATGATACCTCCTACACCACCGGAAGCCTTTTAAATACCGGGACTTCCCTCAAGTTAGTTTAGTAACTTGCCTTTATTTCTTTCGTATTATGCACTTGGGTTATCATAGAGTACTTGTAGGTGAGTGAGTAGTCTACATACCATCCAAGAAAGGAAGAAAGCTGTACATAAGTTAACCCAGCTTAGTTCTTGCGATACAGTATTGCCAAGATGTCATTTTCTCTTTGAAAGAGAAATTTGCTACTGCCTCGCATGATTATGGGTGCGCATTTTTCTGTGTGGTTCGGTAAGCATTACCGGGTTCAGCAATTTCTCGGTGAGAAGCAGTCCATATCGACACCGTGAGTGAATGGGGCGGCCGGCCGCCGGTGAGGTTGTGTTGCATGGCTGTAGCAATCACAACGCCCCCCCCCCCCCTTGGACGAGATGGGATGGGGAAAAAAGTAAATGGGCGAGCTGGAATACAGAAGCTATTATTGTAATTGCACACCTCGGAGGGGAGGTGTGTATACTTGCACGCACCACCGGTGCTTGTCGAGGGGAAAGTTTTGAGTTTTCTTTTCTTTCACCGTCGAGTCTATCAGTCAGATTTTCCTCGTTATGGTCATGGAAACTAACTAATTAAGCCTTGGAGAATGAATGAATACAGTAGTTTGAGTACTCCTATTTATTTATTTATTGCTTTCTTGTCCCCCCCCCGTTCTGTTCTCATCCTTTTCCTTCTTAACCTGCGAGGGCCGAGATTAAAAAGCACGCACGAAAGCTCTTTTCGACCATCCGTTCGTTTCTTACGATCCTCTGTGTTGATCACGAGTACCTTCTTTTACACTCTCTTACTTTAGCTTTTTTGTTTATCCTTGCTGCAGAGTCTGAGACTTTGGTTGTTTGACATCTTTTTTTCTTTTTCTTTTTAGTTTCGGTTAGTTTTTATCTATCTGATGCTTGTGATGTGATGTTTGGACTGACGTTGTGGGGTACTGATATAGCTATAACTCTTGGGAGATAGCGGACGTCAAGAATGCTCTACCGCCTCTCTTTATCTGCGGCCACGTGCTTCCTCTTACTACTTGGTTCGGCGTCTGCCCTGCCAACTGAGGCTGAAGCTGCCAGTAACCCACCACTTGCCGTCGTTGATACAAATCCTGAGGTAGCAGACGGAGATAAGCATCTGTGAGTTTAATCCCCGAGTAGCGATTATGAGACAAAAAAAACTAATCGGTAACAGTGGCAAGCGATTTTCACTGGAAGGCACTGCTAGCAGCGCTCTTACTGGTGCCCTCGGAGGTCTTACGGCTGGTGCCACCGCTGGCCAATACCCCGCCACGGGATACCCGACGGCAGGGTATGGTGCAACAACCGGGTACTCGGCGTCGCCATACGGCATGACAAACCCGATGATGGGCGGAATGTCGAGCATGATGAACCCAATGATGAGCGGAATGTCGTCTATGATGAACCCAATGATGAGCGGAATGTCGTCTATGATGAGCCCCATGATGGGTGGTATGTCATCTATGATGAATCCCATGATGGGCGGAATGTCGTCCATGATGAACCCTATGATGAACCCCATGATGAAGATGTCTCCTTATGGGATGGGAATGTCTCCGTATGGTGGCATGTCCAATCCTATGATGGGTGGGATGATGGGCGGCATGAACCCTATGATGGGTGGGATGATGGGCGGTATGAACCCTATGATGGGTGGTATGGGCGGTATGAATGGTATGATGGGTGGTATGGGCGGTATGAACAGTATGATGGGCGGCATGAACGGCATGAACAGTATGATGGGCGGCATGAACGGCATGAACAGTATGATGGGCGGCATGAACGGCGGCATGAACCGCAACATGAACCGCATGGGCGGAAAGAAGCACCGCAAGGACGATGAAAATATGGATGACGAAGACATGGGCGACGAAGACATGGGCGACGAAGACATCCCAACTTCCAAGAAGAATAGGAGATCCATCAACATCAATGAGAGCCTCCCTCAGAACGTCAAGCGTGACCTGTCCTCTAGCGATGCCAGAATCAAGTACAAGAGAAGCCTCGAGGATAAGACCTCTAGCTCTGAGGGCAAGGGCAAGGGCAAGGTTACCGGGAAGAAGTTCGGGAAGAGAGCTTTCGGCATGCCGAGCATGGGTATGGGCACAGGCAGTATGGGTGGTATGGGAAGCATGATGCCCGGAATGGGAGGTATGATGCCTGGTATGGGAGGCATGACGCCCGGTATGGGAGGTATGATGCCTGGTATGGGAGGCATGACGCCTGGTATGGGAGGCATGACGCCCGGTATGGGAGGTATGATGCCCGGTATGGGAGGTATGATGCCCGGTATGGGAGGTATGATGCCTGGTATGGGAGGTATGATGCCCGGTATGGGAGGTATGATGCCCGGTATGGGAGGTATGATGCCCGGTATGGGAGGCATGATGCCCAGCACGAATCCCTTCTCGAGAATGATGGGTGGCATGGGCATGGGCATGGGCGGTGGTATGCCGATGGGCATGGGTGTGGGTATGCCCCCCCAAACACTCGGACAATCCCTCGCTGGTGTCGCCGGATCCGCCCTCGGCGGCCTCGTCGGTGGAGCCTTCAGCGGCGCAACCAATCCCCAGCCACAACAGCAGCCCCAGCAGCAGGTCGCAGCTCAGCCGGGTGCCCCAACCGGAGCCGCACCTCCTCCAACTGGTGCCCCCCCGACTGCAACCGGCGCTCCTGCTGCTCCCGGCCGCCGTCGTTAACCTCTTACACTTTAACAGATAGACTCTTAGCGGTGGTAGTATACATGCTCCGTCTAGCCCAGCCTATCTATACTAAATCCAAGCGAACAAACCCAGCATTTTCCTTTACATTCCCCTTCCCCCCCCCTTCCCCCCCCTTCCCCACTGCTACTACTACCTCCTCACCCTTGTACTTCTCTATCCATCATATCTATCTACAAACTTATTCCTTCCTTCCTATTTTACGTATAGATCTTTTCGTTGAAAAAGAAATAAAGGCTTTTTTTTTCTCCTCTTTCTCTTTCGTTGTGAAGCTTGGTCCGGGGAGAGGGCGGGGAGGTATCATCATACATGGGATTGAAGAATCTTTTTTTTTCCTCTTATTTTTTTCATTTATAACTTTTTTTTTGTATTTTTGTTTGTGTTTTTCAAATTGTTTGTATGTACATTGCGAGATAGTAGTTTCCGGAGAAGAGTAAGATAATGCGTGCGTGCTTTAAAATAACTGTGCCGTTGCTTGTGAATTCGATGAAGTATTACCGGCCGGTGGGTTCGGTGGGGTGATATATGTGTGATCCCGGTGATGAGCACTGATGACGACCAGTGACTTGCCGGGCAGGCACGTAGTCGGTGAACTCGGTGTTGCACCCTTCTAAGGTTCACTATGACAGCATAGCCATTTCGGTGTGTATCTAACTAGTTAGTAAACTCACCTCGGTAATCCAGTCAGTGGCGGGACTTGCGGTGATGCAAAGTAGGTTAGTAGTACCCCAGCTCCCGGCACAACACTATACAAGTAATATCAACCCCCCCCCCCCCCCCCGCACACACGGTAGACGTCTAACGTATCAGGCCCGAACCAGCGTACACCAAAGCCTCCAAAACACCGAGGGGGCGAGTGATAATTTATGCAGTAATTTATCCTCGAAGAGTGCAATCTCTGCATGCAAAGTAATTTACTGTCTATAAGTTACTTCTCACGTATTCATGGCGGTGAGCGGGGCGGCTGGAGCACGTAATGTTCGCGGGCAGACTGACCTGAGAAATAGGAAACAACCTGAACGCTTTGAGGAAGATTTTGGGGGGGGGGGGTAGTAGTAGTAATGTATCTACAGTATCTGNGGACAATGGGGGTAATTTTTTTTTTTTCCCTTTCTTGCGCAGTGGGTATGATATGTGATTGGTAGTGTGACGCATTTGCGAAGAGGGAGGGGAGAGAGGGAGAGAGGGGGGAGGGAGTGCGGGGTGGAGATTGTTTGAAAATCCCGGTTTGGGTCGTATCTTGGGTTTGCGGGTGGCGAGAAGGTGGTGCTAGGTGCTAGATGTTTGTGTTAGGGTGAAGTACTTTTTTTTTGGTGACCTCCAGTGGGGGGGGGTTAACTTAGAACTTTGGGGGCTGTTTTTCAAGGGAATTTTTTTGGATTTGGTGTTGTGTTGGGTGCGTTTTGTGTACTTGTAGGAAGGAGGTTGAGCTCAAGTGGAGGGGGAGTGATATAGATCGTTGATAAAAAGAGCTTAGTCCAGCGTTTTACAACACCGTATGTAAGTGGATGTTTCCAGAAGTTCAAATCCGATGGGCTTTTTCCCTTTTTTTTTTTTTTTTGATACCGGGTGAATGTTTGTATGGTAATGGTTTGGTAGAATTCTGGATCTTGTTCAAAAGCTGGGTGTGGACCACCGTGATTTTTTGGTGGTTACGGAGTGTTCCGAAGTAAGTGCGGCTTGTTTCTGGAATTCCACAGTGATCTCGCAAGTTTCAAGAGTACGGTAGTCTTTTGGTGAAAAGACCTTTCATTCGGGGGTTTTCCCAGGGTTGATGCATGGGTGGATATTGTTTCTTCTCGTTCGGGTTTATGGATACTTTGATTTGCTAACTAAGCCGGTTTATGTAATTTTCAGTGTTGTCGTGAATGGATAAAATGGGCCTACGAGTGTGCCTTGTGTTGGGTTTGGATTACTCTTGCTCCATCATGTTTCAGAGATATAGGATAGAACGGGAGTAAATGCGAGGCCTTCGTCGTACGCATTGGTTTCGGTTCTAATATTTCTGCACTCGATAGCCCCAGGGGTAGTTTCTCATACGTACCATACTTGTGCACGGTACTCGTACAGTACTCGTCAGAAGCACGATAACCTCAGGCTGCAGAGTTCTGCGCGAGTGATGATTTGTGATTTCTAATCATAGCTCACTGGTTGGTTGAGTGCGGTGTGGGGGGGCACCATAGTGCCACCCTGAAGTTTGGCTCTCATCCATACCCCCGCGAATAGGGTACTCGTACTATACTCTAGCTTCTGTAAGAGTTGCAGCGGGTGGTGGATGCTTGATTTGCGGCTGGAAGACATCTTTCGTTGCTTTTTCTGGCGTCGCCTCTGTATGAGTTGTTCAGCCAAAGATTGGGATCTACGATTGGCTAACGACCGTAAAATCGGTCAACGGGCTTCATCACTACATAAATTGCTTCAGCCGTGAAAAAAAAGCAGGGGAACTTGCTTTGAAGAATTAATATAGAGGGTGGGGGGCTGTTTACGCCCGGCGCCTTGCGGGATATTGGTTCAATGGTCGCACAAGGTGTTTGTTTTTTCACCAGGTATTGCCTTTTCGAACTGTAGGATGGCGTTCCCCGAACAACCCCGCATGAGGCGAGATATGTTCATCGCTTTATTAACCACCAGCTTCCTTCTAATTTGACAAAGGATAGTCTATCGTAGTCACCGGTGGCTATGACACTAGTAATATGGAACGAAACATCAACCAGTACCCTTGCGATAATGTGAACAGTTTTAACGTTAGCGTTTTGGGAAGTTACAACACCAACATTGCCAACAACAGCGTCATAGACGAGAGATCGCAGATTCTTGCATGGCTATCCCCTCTGGAGCCGTGGAAGAGGCATCGCGATGTGGTCAGTAGTCGAGTAGATGGTGTGGGAGAATGGGTTATGAAAAACCCAGAGTTCAGGGAATGGCGGGAGGATGAAAACTCGGCTGGTAGCACCCTATTTTGCTCCGGGGTACCGGGGGCTGGCAAAACATTTGTTTGGTAAGGTTAATACTTCTGTTGGAGCTGGTAGTGAGGCTGACTGGCGAACTCTCCCAGTTCTCTTGTTATCGACACCCTCTGTGACGAGGCCGGAGATGCCAACGTTGGAGTCGCCTGTTTATATTGCGATTACGGTGACCAGCAGGAGCAGACTCCAGTAAGCATGATCGGTAGCATCCTAAAGCAATTGGTAGCAGGACAACCGGAAATACCTTTTGAAATTGTCAAAGCCTTCCGGGCAGCACGGACTCGCCTTGGGGGAAGGGCCCTTCAACTTCCGATGATGCTAGAACTGTTTTCTAAGGTTCTTGCGTCTTTCCAACACACATTTATCTGTATCGACGCGTTGGACGAGTTTACAGTTGAATCAAGGGTCAAGTTTCTCCGCTCCCTCCGTCAGATTTTGCAGAAATCTCCAAATACCCGATTATTCCTGACAGGCAGACCACATATACAATCTGAGTTGGATAAGCATCTTACGAGATCTGTGCGCACCATCACGATACAGCCAAGCGAGGATGATATTAGGAGGTACTTGACTATGAAGCTGGAAACCGACATGGACTCCGAGGCAATGGACGAGGAACTGAAGTCTGAGATCATGGCGCATATACCGAAATACTATTCCGAGATGTGAGTAGGAAAATAGTGGTACAATTTTTGAGGCCCTGGCTGACTGATACAAAATTCAAGCTTCCTGCTTGTCAGCCTACATATCGATGCGGTCCTGGGGGAGATGACGGTATATAGCAGGAGAGAAAAGCTTCACCAAATGGTAGGCGGCTTGAGCGATGTGTACAGTGCAACACTGGACGAGGAGACAAGCCAAGGCTTGGCATTGCAGTCTTGATGTGGGTTTCTCTAGCTCGGAGGCCACTGCACGTACATGAGCTATGTCATGCACTTGGCGTGAAACTTGGAACAACCGATCTGAATATTAAAAATATCCCTTCGATACAGACTCTTCTAGGATGTTGCTTGGGGCTGGTCACCATTGATCGAGAAACGTCGACAGTCCGACTGGTTCATACTACACTCCAGGAATATCTCCGCAGCCACCTCGATCTTTTCGATAATGCCCAATCAACAATCGCCGAAGCCTGTTTGACCTACTTGAATTTCGACGGGGTCCGAAGCCTTCCACCTACTCTCCCGACAACACCGGAAGCTTTCCCCTTCCTCAAATATGCTTCGCGCTATTGGGGAACGCATGCCCGCGAGCAAACTACATCCCTGGTGAAGGATCTTGCGCTCAAACTCCTTAAGGACTATGAGAAACATATTTCTGTCGGCTTATTACTCCGCGACGAAATCTGGCCAAAGTGGTTGCAAGAACCTATCACTATTGGCTTCACGGGATTACACTGTGCTGCTTATTTTGGTGTTACAGAATTACTATCTCTGCAGATGGTGGCGGAAGGCGGTGATATAAATCTTGAAGATGGCAGAGGGTGGACTCCACTTTTATGGGCTGCTATTAATGGTCATATAGAGGCTGTGCAGTGGCTATTAGAGCAAGAAAACGTCAGACCTGATTTAGCAGATAGCCACGGCCGTACACCACTCTCCCGGGCTGCCCAGGGTGGTCATGAAGATGTCATTAGACTGCTTCTTAGTCGTTCCTATGTTAGTCCTGACTCCCCGGACGATCAGGGCCGGACGCCCATATCTTGGGCTGCGGGGGAAGGACGTGAAGGTGTAGTAATGGTTTTCCTCGAGAGGGCTGATGTCAACCCTAATTATGCAAATCACGGTGGTCAAACCCCGCTCTATTGGGCTGCATTTAGTGGGTATGAAGAAGTGGTAAAGTTGCTTCTTGCCCGGGACGATGTCAACACCGATTTAGCAGATAGCCATGGTCGAACACCACTTTCTAGGGCTGTTCAGGGTGGGCACGAAGGTGTGGTGGCATTGCTACTTGAGCATTCCGGAGTCAATCCTGAATCTTTTGACGACCATATGCGAACACCGCTTGCTTGGGCCGCTGTCGGGGGTCATGAAAGGATTGTTAAGCTGATCCTGGGCAGGGTTGGCGTCAATCCCGATGCAGGAGATATGCAGGGTCGTACTCCGTTGTCTCGGGCGGCAGAAAAGGGCCACGAGGTTGTAGTAGAAATGCTTCTGGAGCAAGTTTCCACCAACCCAGACTCGATGGATATTGCTGGCCGAACTCCGATTTCGTGGGCTACTCAAGGAGGCCATGAAGGCATTGCAAAATGTCTCCTCAACCGGTTTGAAGTCAACCCTGACTCGCTAGACAGTTTAGGCCGGACCCCGCTAGCTTGGGCGGCAATGCTCGGTAATGAGTCCATCTTGAGACTGCTTTTAGAGCGAGCAGCTGGGAGATTGAATCCGGACTCGGAACCCATCGATGGTCGGACGCTGTTCCATTTAGCTGCTCAAGGTGGTCACGATGTCACCGTAAAGCTGCTTCTAGAATTGACAGGCCTCAATCCCGATGCGTTAGACATAGATGGTCGAACGCCGCTTTCTTGGTCTGCGGGGAATGGGTATCTGGAAGTTATCGAAGTTCTTTTAAATTGGGCAGATGTCGACCCCGACTCCATTGACAATAGTGGCCGAACACCACTTTCGTGGGCAGCTGGGGCTGGGCATGGCGAAGTGGTAGCATTTCTTTTAAACGGGGATAATGTATGCGCCGACGCCCCCGATTTCGATGGCCGAACCCCCATTTTTCGAGCTGCCGAAAATGGCTACCCAGGGATTGTCGGACTGCTACTTAGCTACGGGGAAGTAGATTCAGAGAGAGTGGACAACAGCGGCCGATCAGTGCTTTCTTGGGCTGCCGGGAGTGGAAAGGAAGAGGTTGTCAGTATGTTACTGGAGTATACGGACATCTTCCCAGACTTTTCAGACTTTCGTGGCAGAACGGCGTTGTCTTGGGCTGCCGGAAATGGATGTCGGGAGGTTGTTGAGCTGCTCTTAGCTCACAATGATGTTGATACCGAATCTGTGGATAATGAGGGGAGATCACCACTATCTTGGGCTCTTAGGAGCGGTCATGAAGGTGTGGCGGTGTTTCTAGGAGAGTGGGCGGCTCGGAGTGGTCGGGTGAACGAGCTGAGGTAATACAAAAGCAGCTCCAGGAGTCGGTAATATAGTATTTTCGGATTACATAAATTTTATGATTTTTAATCATTTCCAATTTTCAGAGTGTTTTATTACATTCACTCATGCTTTCGCCTTTTGTACCGTTTTTTTTTTTAAAACAGATAGATTGTAGTATTTTTGGTATCTAAGCTTGGTGTTGACCTTCGAGGTTTTTCACCTGTATCATATTTCGGTTGGTTGATGTATTAGCTCTACGGTAATAAAATCTCAATTCGAACTTAAAAGTTAATATATCATTTTTGTTAGGCCACCCCTTCTACCAGAAACTGTTTTCTGCCTGGAATGAGGGGATATGCAAGTTTCAGAAGGCGTGATACCAGGCTGCAAGATACAAATGTTCTGATAAAATCTCACGCCTTGTGTCTAGTACAAGTAGAATCTTGGTTAACCATTGTGTAATAAGTTTTGAAAGAGGATTACAAAGAATCCTACCAAATTATGAGAGAAGAAAGAAAAAAAATAGCTTGTGCCTTGCTCGTACTTTCGTGTCATACCGTGGACTATGAAGACTTCCCGTATAATCCTTGACTGTCGGGACACAACTTATGAAAATAAATAAGTAGAAACATCGGAAAGTCGTGAATGGGCTACAGAAACGTGTTACAAAGTTTACTTTTTCCTAACATGTCGTATCACCCCACTTCTCGGATTTTATAATGTCGACTAACGCGTATTATAAGTCATGTGATAGTGCATCTATCTCTTTTCTTTTCATCCCATTCTAATATTAGGAGCCATCTACCTTATCCCCTCATGAACTAATAGGGGGTGAAAATGAAATGAAAAAAATGAAAAAAACAACACCCGAGTAGTAATGATTGGGCTTCGCACAATGATGTTGAAGCACAAGCAGAATATTGAGAAAGTAGAAAAGGGTTCCGGAATGTGCCATATACCCCTCCGCCCCATCCCTTCTCCGTCCTTTCCAACCCCACTTCCCCGCTTCCCCCATCTTTATCGCGAGTATCATGCTGTATGTGCTACCTCAAATTATTATTACGGTACGAGACGCATTCAGTCCCGGGTTTGAAAATGTGTATTTCGGTTTCCAGGTTTTCTGAGCTAGTCTGTCAGTTTTGTGCTCGGCTATGCAAAAAATGCTTTCCACATAGCAAAGCCTTTCGATTCTGGAGCCTGCGCGAACACTTTTCAACCCGGGGGCTGAATGTCCTTATTACAACATATTTTCCCCGTGAAAAAAAGCCTCGCCTTGGCAGTTGCCTAGGATAAATTTCCAATGAAGGAGGGTACAGACTTTTCAACTCTTGCCCAATGACATGGACAGAAGCTTGAAAATGCTTATCTGCATGATCTCGCGGTGGGGAAATCTACGAGATTTGTTTGTTTTTTTTCTGATAGGTATTGAGAAAATGTCTTTTTTGAGGAAGGCATTACCGCCGGTGGGTTAAGATTCTGCCTGGTTGCGAAGCGACCACACTGCCACCTGTCATTTTTCTGGCATGTGGTTTCACCGGGATTATGAACCGAGTGATTACTTGTGATTTAAGCAAGCCATCTTGGGCAACAAGCTCACCTGACATTATACTAGAAGCATTATGTGTACAGGTGAGTTGTGCTGCTAGGAATTATACTCCTAACAATTCGCTTTATCCCCCGCACGAGGCACAGGCTCTTCTGCTGAAGGCAGCGGAATCTGGAAGCGGTGCTACCGATTGAATTCAGCGATCAGTACGGTAGGTGAACAGTGCCGCGCCAACACGCGAAGAGAGGGTTAGAAGGTTTTGGAAAGAAATCGAATTGCTCATCACCTAGACCTAATTGAAATGGCTAGTTGTTGGCGATATATCGTAGCTGTCCCTTTTAAAAAATATTTAGACATTGCGAGCACCGATACAACGTAACTTGGCAAATTTACGTGGAGGCTGAGCCTTGTTTGCATAGCCTGGAGCTCTTGAATCACTATCCAAAATCAGATAATAGAAAGAGTTCCTCGCATCCCAATCATACCTTTAGTCAGGCTTCATGACCTTAATAAACCTTTGTTCATCGAAGCTCCAACATCTAATTTCCGAACGACCACTTTGAGCTGGTTATGCCTGCACCTTCTAGTTATATGGGGGAAGGCGTTAACTATATGAGCAAAAATATCTTGAATAGCTTTAACGTCACAAACGTTACGGATGAAAAGTCACAGATCCTGGCATGGATATCACCACTAGAATCATGGAGGAGGCATCGTGACATATCGGCTGCCCGCGTTGGGGATGTTGGGGATTGGGTTCTGAAGACTACCGAGTTCCAGAAATGGCTGGATGACGACAGTGGGGGGTCGGATAAAAGGGTTTTGTTAGGTTGTGGAATACCGGGAGTGGGGAAGACTTTCATCTGGTACGACAGTCGCCAACTTGCTTATCACTCCATTCCCGAGGAGACACAGCAACCACTGACTTAGAACTTTTGATTTTTTCTAGCTCACTCGTTGTCGACAATTTGTGCGACAGCACAACACTAGAAAAGATTGGGGTCGCATGCTTGTACTGCGATTATGGCGGGAAGGAGGAACAGACCCCTGCCAGTATGATCGGTAGTCTACTCAGGCAGTTTGTGACCGGAATGCCAGAGATCCCCGAGGGATTGACCAAGGCTTTCGAGGCGGCGAAGGGGCAGCTTGGGGGGCGAGCTCTCAAGGTGGAAAAGATGATCGATATTTTCCCCAAGGTGCTCGAAAGTTTTGACCGAGCATTCATTTGCATCGACGCATTGGACGAGTTCAAGGTTGAGAATCTAGCCATGTTCCTCCAATTGCTGAAAAAGATTATCGATAAATCTCCCAACACCAGATTATTCCTCACGGGCAGGGTGCACATCCGGCAGTGGTTGGAGAAGCAACTCAATATGTCTATTATCACCATCAATGTACAGCCCAGACAGGACGATATCAAACAATATCTAACCAAAAGGCTAGATAATGACTTTGAAGATAATGCGATGGACGATCAACTCAAGGAAGAAATCATAACAATCATTACGAGGAACGATTCGGAGATGTCAGTTTTCCATACATTCCCCTAATTTTTTGATCTTCATTTACCAACCCATGACACTCGCAGCTTTCTATTGGTCACCCTGCATATTGATGCAATACTCGGAGAGATAACCATTGGCAGAAGACGAGAGAAGCTCTACCAGATCGGAAATGACCTGAGCGATGCCTATGGTGCGACCATAGAAAGGATTAAGGGACAGTCGGGCGAGAGATCAAGGTCGGGAATGGCTGCACTGATGTGGATATCTCTAGCAGAGCGACCCCTAAGCATTGCAGAATTATGTCACGCTCTAGCGGTGGAAGTTGAGACCACGGATTTGGACCCCAAGAAGATTCCAAAAATCGAGAGTGTTCTTGGATGCTGCCTTGGGCTAGTGACAGTCGACCAGGAGACATCGACAGTTCGACCGATACACGCGACTTTACAAGAATATTTACAAAGCCAACCTGATATCTTCGGGAATCCACATGCCACAATTGCCGAAATCTGCTTAAGTTACCTCAATCTTCAATCGATAAAGGAACTTTCACCGCCGCCGCCGGGTTCCTCAGGGGTGGGCGCCCCTGAGGAAGATGACGTACTATGGTTTCTAGAATGCGCCTTGGGGAGAATACCGTTTCTAGAATATGCCTCCTGCTATTGGGGACGACACGCTCAGAAAGGGCTGTCAGATTCTGTGAAACGGTCCGCAATTGAGATTCTGAGACAATACCCTGAAAATGTGGCTGCGGTGATATACTTGAAAAAAATGGATTTCTTTTGGTATTGGGAATGGGATTTAGCAGGATTTAGTGGACTACATTATGTTGCATGTATCGGGGTCCATGAGCTTGTGGAGGTGCTTCTTGAAAGGGGAAACTACGATGTCAATCAGAAAGACTCCAGTGGTTGTACACCTTTGAACCTGGCGGCTAGAAGTGGACATGAAAAGGTGGTGGAGATGCTTGTCATTCGGGCTAGCGTAAACCCCAATTTGGCAGATAACCATGGGCGAACCCCAATTTCTTGGGCTGTCAGAAATGGGCTCGACGGAGTGGTCAAGTTGCTACTTGATAGAGCTGATGTAGATCTAGATTTAGCAGACAACCATGGCATAACACCACTTTCTTGGGCCGCTAAGCGAGGACATGAAGGAGTCCTGGAGATACTACTCCGCCGAGCGGATATCGACCCCAACTCAGCAGATAGGTATGGCCGAACGCCACTTTTTTGGGCCGTTGAGCATATGAACGAAGGAGTAGCAAAGATACTACTGAATCGAGTAGATATCAACCCAGATTTGGCAGACGAGAAAGGTCGAACACCATTTTCTTGGGCAGCTGAGCATGGATACGAAGGAGTGGTGGACATTCTACTGGATCGAGCAGATGTCAACTTAGTTTTGGCAGACAATAATGGCCGAACCCCGCTATCTTGGGCTGCAATGCTCGGCCATGAGTCCATAGTAAAGTCACTTTTAAGGCGAACTTCTGCCCATTTAAATTCGTACTCGGCCGACAGCGAGTGCCAAACGGTGTTCCATTTAGCTGCTAAAAGTGGCCATCATGGTGTGGTGAGACTGCTTTTGGAATGGCCGGACCTCGACCCCAATGCACTAGATATATATCTCCGAACACCGCTTTCTTGGGCTGCTGGAAATGGTCACCTCGAAGTTATCCAAGAGCTTTTGAATTGGGCCGATGTCAACCCCGATTCGGTCGACAGCATTGGCCGAACGCCACTTTCCTGGGCAGCGGGGGCTGGACACGAAGAGGTGGTAACATTCATTTTGAATCACTGCCATGTTTGTGCGGACTCTGTCGATATTGATGGCCGGACCCCCCTATTTTGGGCTGCCGGAAAAGGCGACGAGGGGACTGTAGGGCTACTGCTTAACCGCGAGGATGTAAATCCAGACCGACCCGACAATACCGGGAGAACAGTGTTCTCTTGGGCTGCCGGGAATGGCAAAAAGGGGGTTGTTGAGATGTTACTGGAGTATACGGACGTCTTCCCAAACCTTCCAGACTGCCCCGGCCGGACCCCGCTGTCTTGGGCTGCCGGGAATGGGTATAAGGAGGTTGTTGAGCTACTTTTGACACGGAATGATGTCTACCCTGAATATGTGGATAATGAGGGAAGGCCACCACTATATTGGGCTCTTGTGAGGGGACATGAGGGTGTGGCGGTGGTTCTACAAGAGCGGGCTGATGGGGTGGCGGGGTAGTAATATTACTAAAATAGTGTTCGTGCATTATATCTTTCTAATTTTTGGTTGTTTTCAATGTTCAGGACGTTTGGTTTTATAACATTTTACTTAAGCTTTCGTTTTTCTACCATTCAATACCGGTAGGTAGATTATAGGATTTTTTGTTTAGTGTCTGGGTTGCGGAGTTGATATTGGCCGCGCGATCTTTTCATTTTTCACTTGTGTTTCATACTTCGGTTGGTTAAATATTAGCTCTACTTAGGTTTTTCTTAGAGCAAGGCAATGTGCACCTGATGATTTTACAAACTAGAAGAGTACAATATTCCTGACTTGTGATAACCTTGTTCAGGGCCTTGTGCCCGACTTTAAAATCCAGGTTCATTAGTCGACATCACAGCATCCACTGTCTGGGATGCGGAAGACGAGTCATCAGTTATGACACACCGAAACGGTAAGTATGCCGTAAAATTCAATTGATACAAAGGCCCACGGCTAGTATCGCAATGCCCGGAAAGAAAGATTGCAGAGAGCGAAGACATTAAAAAAAATATATATATATTACGAAAGATTCTGTTTGTCCAGTGAACAGTAACCCACAATTGCAGCGCCCAAAAATCGGGATGCAGAGAGTTATAACGATAATTGAGAATTTAGGTCTTGAAAACTATTAGGGCAGTGATACAAAGAGGAATAAGCATGTGGTATAGTTCTTGGGCATAGGTCATCGTCGTCGACCGTTGTACCTCGTCGCAAAACAGCAAAACTACACCAAAATTGTGAAGAAAAAAATAGCTATTGTAAATTTACACTTTCCATGTCAACCCTCTCATGGATTATGACATAACTATATCTCCAAGTAGCTAAGAACCTAAGAATTCAAAATCTGATTTCCATTTTATCAATTAAGTTGGGACTTGTCTGCTGTAGGTAATTGGGTGCAGAGAAGCACTAAATTTCAGTCTAAGTATTGTACGTTAACAAAATTAACCGTACATCCATGATCCGTGGCAACGCAACCCTCCTCATCATCTCTCACTTTGAACACCACCTAAAGAAATTCCTCTACATCAACCAAAACTCAACCAATTTTCCTAATTCTTTTGTTTTAAGAAACTATGCCTCCTATTCTTCGCAGTCATGCCAAAAAGCCTATTCCCTCCAAGCACCTCTCAGAGTTTACCAGGGGGAGAATTCTCGGGTTACACGAACCTCAAATGAGCTATCGCCAAATTTCCCACTACCTTGACATCCCTCTCAACACTATTAAAGATAGTATCTTAAAAGGAGATCAAGAGGGCCAGGAGAGAAAGGGTAGAGGAAGATATCCTAAAACTACCAAGTTGCAGGATGATGCTATGGTGGAGGAAGCTCTCAGCTATCGCAATACTAGCTATTCTGAGATTGCCAAAAAAGTTGCTCCCAATATCTCTTCTATGACAGTGAGGAGAAGACTTCAACAAAAGCATCTAAAAAAGTGGTTGGCACAAGAAAGGGTTCATTTGGATGAGGATCTAGCTCAAGAGAGATTGGAATGGGCATTAGCTCATAGGCATTGGACAAGAGAGATGTGGAGAAGGAAGGCAATGTGGGGAGATGAGGTAGCTATGGAGAGAGGAGGAGGAAAGAGGAGAAAATGGATATTTAGATATCCAAAAGAGAAGTGGAATAAGGATTGTATTAAGCCTGCTGCTAGGAGAGGAGAGAGGAAGATTAGCCAAATGATGACTGGTTGTTTTTATGGTCAAACTCATGGTCTCTTTTTACCTGTTTTTCCTGATCCTACTTCTGCTAGGGGTGGAGTGACTGGAAAGTCAATTATTGATGTTTATGATTATTATGACTTTCTAGGGATATGGGAGGATATCAGAGAAAGGGTTGGAGATGAAGAGGTATTTTTTATCATTGACAATGCTAAGACTCACTTGCCCTTTAGGAGATGGCTCAGAGTGCAGGGAATTACTCTTCTGGAAATTCCTGCCTATTCACCAGATCTCAATCCTATTGAGAATGTTTGGTCTCTGGTGAAAGATAAGCTTCACAAGAACTATCCTGAGCTCTATCTCATGAAGGGTCCTGTTGATGAGGTCAAAAAAGCAATAGAGGAGGCCATTACTAATTGTTGGGAACTTCTTGACCCAAAGGTTTTTGATACTTTGGCAGGATCAATGGTAGATAGGGTGGAAGAAATTATTAAGGCTGATGGATGGTATACTAAATATTAATTTCTACTATGTATTTACATTTTTTTAATTTTTTTTTGGTTTTCATGATGGTGGGGTTGGTGGGGTAGTGGGGTTGCCATGGCCAAGTTTTTCTGTCCATTGATGTACGGTTATTTTTGTTAATGTACAATACCACAGATTTAGTTGGGTGCCCATAGAATAAGAGACTTAATTGGAAAATTGTTGACTTCAAATATTCACACACAACTCAAATCTGCAGGAAATTACCCAAGGTCTCTACATGTTGCTCACAATAGATAAAAACCCTGAATTAATAAAATCTGGCAGTAATTGAGAGACAGGTTATTGTGTCCAGAGAGGATGAAAAAATGTCATTTTGGGGTAAAAAGCACAAGTGATAATGAGCTGCATCACCCTACTGTTCAATTGTTGCAGCGTAGGAGTCAACATGCAAAAACCAAGGGTAAACATTCACTATACCATGAAAGTAGTTGAAACCTTATATTATACCACCTATGTCATTACCCTTTTGACCTATAGACTAACTACTTATTTTTGGTAGGGTTAGTGTGTTTTAGTTTTTGTCTTGACTACAGAATTCAACCCACTTGGTCCTCCCTATTTATAAGCTCTATCTTAATAACTGTTCTCTCCTTCCTACTATCTATTTATTCTCTCTTTACTACCATTCAACTACTACCTTATTCCTACCACAATAGATATATACTTCAGAAGATAATAAACTATAGTTCTTACCTTGGATTGTAAAAAACAGAGTTGTAATTCCTCTTTTTAATCCTACCTATTACCTATCAATAGATTACCTAAAGGTCTTAATGCAAACATCTACTGAGAATCTGGGAGCCCCACCATATATCGCGAAAGGAGAGAAAAAAAGGTAACTGACCTCTCTATTAAGGCCAAAATCCTTTCTCTCAATTTTTTATCTACTGATTGCTGATAAAATGAACAAAGGCTTTATACCTTATCTGATTAGAATTTACAAAAACAATTGACCTTCCAATTGAAGCTTTCTGAAAATGCAATGCAAGAAGCTAAAAAGGCATGCAATGCAGGAGAGAGCACATTTAAATACACCATATTTGGAAGTAATTGTGAATTTAAAATTATTACTATTATTAGATTTTGTTTTTGATACTTGTCATGATATATACTAATTAAATGAGATTGGAGTCTATTAACTAATATAATTAAAGTCTTTTTTTTTTTTTTTTGGAAATAGATAAACATGAAATACCAGTCCCCTTGTTTTCACTAAAAGGTACTCTAAAAGAGACAAAAGTATTATGTTCCAGTTTTGAGTCTATTGATGTGGGAGAGAAAGGATTCCATGTGGTCCAGATAAAAACTGAGATAGTATCTTTATCATTTTTAGTGCAGGTCTAAAGCTTGTTCATAGAGATCAGATTGGGGACTATATTGAAAAAGCAATGTAGTAGAATATTGAAGAGTATGTATAAATTAATCCACTATAAATTTCAAAAGAGATATACTATAAAGAATACAAGAAATAACTTCTTTGAAACCCTGAATTCTGTTGAAGACATTAGGTACAGGCAAGAGTTTATCATTGAGGTATCTCAATAGAAAGAAGTTACCTTGATTATGGAAGTATAGTTATTAAAAATATAAATATGAAGGCTCTATAAAGCAAGTCATATGACTCTTGTTTAAGGCTATAGAAGCTTTCATAAGAGTTTAAAGAATTTTGTTAACAGTAGTTAACATTGAGCAAGAGTACATGATGGAGTATAAAAGATAATTGAAAATTGTGCAACAGTAACAAGCAGATTATTTGAAACAGATAGGAGAGAATGGTTTATACTTCATACCTATTTAGTGAATATCTTTACTGAACTTCATATTGATGGTGATGGTGTAAAAAAGGATTGGGCATCAATGTAATTGTTGGGAGTTATAAGGATGATGATTTTTGTATTAATGAGTTTTTTTTTTTTTTTTTTTTTATCTGATTATTTTTATTTTGTTTAAAGGTACAAAATCCACATAAAGCCTGCAGAGCTATCGTGTCAAAAAACCTCCACCCTGGACCGGGCCCCAGAAAGCTATAGAAAAACTATGGCCTGAAGGCCTGGTCGAAAAAACTATCCTAACAAGCAGCCCTCCCATAAACTACAAAAGATATGAAGTCCCACCAACATCGTGCAGTAACTAAGAAAACCCAACTCCTGACAGTGCACCTAACAAAGAAAACCAAAAACCCAAACCTAAGGTAAACCAAACTGGCAATGTTGCAGCCAGCCCTTGCAAAAGTTGGATAATAGTATCCATAGATGAAAAGGTCTGAGCTGTGGGGTTGAAAGGAGATCAGGCCTCGTGATAGGGGTGTGGCAGAAGTGAGGAACCCGAGCACCTGCCTGAATAGAGGTGGTGGTGGTGGCAGCAAGGTACTGAGGAGAGGATGGAATGGTAGTAAGGTACCAGCTGGTGTAGAATCTAAGTCGACCAACCATATTACCACATCCCTCATGTAGTCCCTTGTGATAGAAAAGATGGCATCACTTCTGGAAAGGATCCCAGAGGGAGGAAGGCATAGGAGGAGTGGATAGGGGGGCAGTAGGATGCTAGCCGATTGACTAGAGATGGGAGGGATGGGAGGGGAGTGTTCACTTGGTGGGATGTACTATCAGTTATCGTGTTCATGTCTGACAAGGCAGCCTCTTAAGAGAGAAGGGAGTGGAGAAATTGACCATGACCTATTGAAATATTTCCTCCTACTGCTAACTATGTTCCCAGCCATCTGTAGAAAGACCGAATGAAAAAACTTGACCATAGCAATCACTAAGTGAGGCAAAGCAAAAGTGGGGTAAGGGAGGCAACCAACATTGTGAGATGCTGGGGGGAAGGAAAGGACAACCTCAAGAGGGTAGACCTCAAGAGGGAAGTGAGGAGGGAATGCCTGAATGCAGACAAGCAATGGAAAGTGTTCTCCCTGACCTCCCCTAGGTGGGGGGGAGGAAAGAAAAAGTGGTGATGATTTTCCTTGCAGTCATGGTATTGAGTCATCCCCAAACAGGTAATAAATTTCAATGACTGGAGGTGTAGTGGAGATGGAAGATATTTTGTATTAATGAGTTAAAGTACAGATTTGTATATAAGGTAGGTTCTATAAACTTCTTCTAAGGTGAGTAATTTGAGCATTTTATTTTGAGATAGTCCAGACATCAGTATTTTTTAGTAACTACTATTCATAAAACTATTAAGATAGAATTGTTATAAGTTAAGAAAACAAAGTTATTAAATTTTAAAATCATGTACTATCACTTATAATCTAGATTCAAATCTTTTAGGTAAAAACAAAAATACTATAGAGAGGAACTCTAAGACTCTACATACTACTCATGCTAGTAGGTCAAAGTTACCACAAACCCAAATAATATAAGTCATCTTATTCAAAGTAGTCTAAAGACATAATGTTTTTTAGCTCTACCTGAATAAAGTAATTATTGTTCATAGTATTTGATTATATAAACCGATGTTTATACTCTCCTGCCTATATCTATCTTCTAGTTTATTAATAAAAATCCTCATAGCCTCAATTCTTTTTTACAAGTTTCTTTTCTTATATCTCACCCTTCTAATACTCTCATTAGTCTTTATTTCATAGGCTTGTTTCCCAGAAATAGGAGGAAGTTGTTATGGGGTAGTCCAACCGTAGATAGGGCCGGTAGGTCTAAGCCGTAAGCTTCTTGAAGTAAGGTAAGGTAGGGTAAAACGAAGATCATTAAGGTAGGCTCGTATGTCCCCAAGGTTTAGAAAGAATATGTGTAATAAAGTTTTTTCAAGAGTAAGTTAATAAATATATTAATAAGATCTCTTCTCCATTGCTTGATGTTTCTCATAGCTAGGAGTACCTCGATATTTATATTCCGCGTCTGGGTTATCGCGGGCTACAATCAACTCCCATACTATCTAAGTACCTCCATCGAAAACCTCTTAATTTTCCTAAGTGCGAACACTCTTGACC